>CM022955.1:55304676-55307761 GCA_012931725.1 Litsea cubeba
AGCTTTATATCTTTCATTTATTGTAAACCCACGTCACAAGCTCTGAACCTGAAAAAAAAAAAAAAAAAAAAAAAAGAAAAAGAAAAAAAAGAAAAAAAAAAGAAGAAAACAAAAGAGAAAAAAAAAATATAATGAAAAAAAAAATATGAAGAAAAAAGAGAAGATGAAGAAAAAAAATTCCAAGAAATGGTGTATTCATATGTGATACATAAAAAAGTGGAAGCTGTTGTGAATGATCGTTCCTTGCTGCAAACGAAAAGTGTTTCTTTTGAACGATCTCTTTTTCAATGCAGGAGTTTTACATGTTCTGAATGCTTTAAAGCCATATTGAAGAAGTTGATCAATGGAGTGAATGGTTATCATTGTCTTATATATTAGAGCTCGAGTTGATTCATTTTTGCTCCACTAGTTTCAATGGATTTTAAACTACATTCATAAATATTTCCCACCTTGATCCTAAACCCCATTACAACCTTTGAAAAGTCCTTATGATTCGTGTTATGCATGTGATCCCAGTGGTGGAGAATGAGAAGATATGCAAGCCTATGGTAGATCATTTCCATTGGAATGAATTTGAGCGAAACAGAAACCTTTCAAACATATGAGAGTAGAGTGTTTATTTCCGTGAGGGCCTACGTATTTAGTCTACTCCATCTTCGAGTGAAATTGCTTACTAAGTATTTGTAAGATGTTTAAGAATGTTTATTCATGACATGTTTTGAGTTTTGAAAAGCTTGGTTGTTCTTTGTTAATGGCATTCAAACTTGGTATTTTAGGAAAGTGAATTTGAGTTTTGCCCTGAGGACGAGCAAAAGTTAAGTGTGGGGGAATTTGATGAGAATGCAAAATGTTATATTTTTCTCCATTAATGTTTAGTCCTTTATACTTATTTGATGCCTAAATGTACTCACTATTCTTATATTTTGCTTTAGGATGCAAATGGAGGTGCTATGTGCAAAACAAAGCTAATTGAGTGATTCTTGACAGTTTTGACATCACTTCGTAATTTGGGCATAACTCTCTCCTCCGAACTCCAATTGAGATGATTCAAGATGCTATGGAACGCCAAGAAAAGGATCTACAACTTTTATGTTTTGAGTTTTGAGATATTCTTGCTGAATCAAGAAGTTTCTAGATCTGATTTGTAAGAAAAGTATTCATATTTGATGCTAAATGGATGAAGAATCAAGCAGAAGGGCATTGTGGTAAATTTGATGAAATCAGGAGTTTCCCGAAACATATCCAATATTGGGCTCATATTGTCCGGAACGAAAATGATGCAACTTAATTCTTGGTTCGAGCCCAACAGAAGCCCGAGTGAGAAGATATGGTCAAGAAGAAGATTTTGACTAGGTTAGAATTTAATTTATTATTTTATTCCATCTACAATCCCACCTCACTTCAAATTCTCTCACACTTTGTACGGTGCATTCCATCTCCAACGATTTCTTTCTATTATCTCTTTCATCTCTCATTCTCTCCTACTTTATCTCTTCTTCATTCTTTTTCTCTCCAATCACATGGGTCCACATCACCTAACTTCTCTTCTCTTTCTAATCAAACTCTCCACTATAAATAACTCACTCAACATTCTCCACAGTACCTTCCCATTACACGTTTTTCTCTCTCTTTCTTTTCTACTATTTTCTTTGCAAGTTAGTATGGCCCTGCGTGGCTAATTTTATGTTATTGGTTGAAGAAGACTGAAGCCTTGGAATAAATACTGTGAGATCTAATTTATTTTCATTATTCAATTTATGCTTTGAATATGGGTTGTTCTTCTGTGCTTAATTTGTTATCATGATTGTTTCGTTTAATTGCTAGGATGCATACTAGTTTATTTTTCGTTGCAATCTACTGCTAAATTAGAAATCAAATCCGTAATTGTTTGATCCCTCTAATTTGCGAAGTAACTAGTATTTAATAATTTGCTGCTTTGGAAATTATTAGATATTAGGAAGAACACCTGGCTAAATTAAATGCAACCGCGTGTGCTTGTGTTGTTTAGATTCATCAATCTCTCAAGGTCTTAATGCTGTTACTAGATTAAATCTTTGGCGCTTGTCTTGGATTGTTTAGTAATTAGGGATAATTAGAGCGCGTGTTTTCTAATTAACTAATTAAGGAGGTAGGAATTTAATTCCAATGATGAATATTCAAAATATTAGTTGATTTATTTTTGCATCAATGATCAGTATTTAATTTCCAATGGTGGATGTTAACTTTGACCAATGCTTGTTAATTTGATTGAATTTCTTAAATTATTGCTCTTTACTTATTTTTTTTTTATTTTTATTTTTTTGCTTTCAATATAATTAAAACCCCCATCTTTGATCACATAGCATAAAATTTGGCTAAACACTCTCCGTGGGAAACGATCCTTACTCGCACTACTACATATATTTTGAGGAGTAAAGGTTTTATTATTTTTGGGTGCCTGCGACAGCACGACCAAATTTTCCATCACACGCGTGGGTTTGATCACTCGCATGAGTAGAGACAATGGAAAGGGAGTTGGTTTAAGGCAAAACTTGTACATGTCCTTCGAAGCTGATGCAATCATTTCTCTAAGCTTGTAGCATGCCCCAGGCCTTGATACACCATGTTCCTTCATGTAGCAATCAACAGCAGGTCTCTTTTGCTCAAACTTCAAATACCATCAATGAAAAAAACAAAGTTATTCTAATTGTCTTATGCATATGTGTATTTGTGTGTATGTTTATAATATATGCAATTTTTCAAATACCTAAATTGCTCTTAACTTTGCAACATTTCAGCCTGTAAGGTTGTCACGACCCGAACCCGAGAATTTAATCAAATCGAGTTAACCGGAGTCGAAACCATATTTACTCCCCTGAATTTTAAGTACATAAAACTCAAAGGGATGACAGTATACACATAATGCAGAATATAAACCAATATATACATTGATTTTAAAATTTATTTACAATATGATCATAACTATCACTTGTATATATATAAAGCAATGCAAGGACCATAAGTGTGAACATATCCAAAAGTTTCCATTCCCATTTACAAGGTCTATTATCAAAACGTTCCCAACATTTATCTCGTCACTTCCATT
>CM022955.1:55307861-55346439 GCA_012931725.1 Litsea cubeba
TATTACGTTATGATACATTTTCCCAAAGTAGATACAATTTGGGGCCTTTGGCCACACCTTGATATAGATTTATTAATTGAAAATTACATGGTCTTTCATGTTTAACCACAAATGGGATCTAATTAATCGAGGTGAATGTATCTCATAATTGATGGTTTCTTCATTTGTCTTCATCAGAATAAAAAATGCATTTATCTTCATGTGCTGTGTGTGATCTATAGCTGCTAGTCATGCGAAAGAGAGCATAAATGATGTATTCATAAATTCCATTTCCTATGGTAACAATATTATAAGTAGAAATAACAAACAGGTTACCATATAAAATCAAAAGAAACTTGACTTTGGCTGAATTTTTGTTTTTCAGATTTGTGCAACTTTAAACTATAAAGAAAGAGAAGAAAGGACAAATATTCTCCTATTTACCTTGCAAAACGTGACTGTATAGATATATCCCGAACCTTGATTCTGTTGATAGTCCCACTTTGGCTCACTAAAACTAATTGTTCATCTCTTTCACCATCCTCTGTAAGATTAAAGGAGTTTAGTGATGACATAAGCAAGTAATGCAGGCAAATAATCCTGTAACCATATTGCAGGGTAGTGACTCGGAAATAGGAATCCACTGAGTAGGGTAAGGAGTTAAGCCAAGTTGGCGACTTGGGGTATCAAGTTAATCTTTTCATATAAATTGAAAATTAAGAAAGTAAAAAAATGATGGATTAATAACTTAGAGGTAGTATGACAAATTACAAAGACATTTCAATTGTATTTCAAGGGGTTTTATAGCTAGAAAAAAAATTGCCTTTGGAATTTTTTAATTATTAAACTTTTGCTTGGAAAATTACAACGCCAAGTTGTCTATTCACCTTTGGGATGTCAATCATGAGAGTTCAATAATGGGATATTGCTGATTAAATAATGGGGGACAACACAGTAGATATGTGATTTCCTGGTGATCAGCAAGCCACAGACCCATTCCTTGAATAGATTCTGGGTTGAAGTCGCCAAAATTGCACTTGCATTAATACCCACACAGCACTCAATTTAAGCGATGTAACTCGGCAAGAAACACCTGAGTCAATCAAATTGACTGCATTAATAATATGACTCAGTCAAACTTAAGCATTTAGAGTTACATGCGATCCAACCCCTTCCTTGGTGAGCCAAGTCACCAAGTCGACTTGGCAAGATGGCAAGCTACGTATGTAACACACCATCATTGTTAACTAGAACCATTTCCCATCAAACAAGATCGACCAAGTGCTACTTTCTCAAGATAAGACTTGAAATTTTGTTTGGTAAGTTTTCTTTTACTATTGAAATGAACTTAAAAAAAAAGTATATACATGCATTAAGATCTATGTATAACTATAGTTTAAATGTACAACAAGCAAAAGGATCGATATGTTAAGATAACTTGGCATCAGGCTTCACACTCCTAATTAAGTACAGTATGTATGCCTATTTTGTGATGTTCATCTAGATAAAAGTTTTCTATTAAAAGATGAGTTACTTGCTGCCTCTAGAAAATCTAATATGTACAAATGAAAACAAATGAAAACTTTACTACAAACCATGTGCCCAAACTACAAACACTTGGCTGTTCAATGGTTGCATCTGAATTTTCATATATTAAATATACCTTTCAATAAAAGATTTATGGATGAGGAGCCTGCCCCAGTTTGGACATAAAAGTGAAAGCCAACAAAAAGGAGTCTGAGAGAATTCAAACCCTCCACCCATCTGTTCAAGACGTAAATTCATCAATCTTCTTCACAACCATTAATAACAACAACAACAACAACAACAAATAAATAAATAATGATAATGATGATAGTATTAGTAGCAATAGTGATAGTAGTTCTTGTTATAATTAATGATGATGACGGCGACGACAACAATGATGATGCAATCATACTTGATCAGCACACTTACTTTGAAAAATTTTAGAATCATGGATTTTAGAATCTCACCATGCTCCATAGACTGAAACAGACGAGCGACAAAATGAATTGACATGGTGTTGATCTGGTTATGTCTTTAGGTGTCTACACATATAGTTTCAGCATATGTCACTATTTTTTAGCATACAACATAGCAGATTCAACACTTAATTGACATGGAAAGTTACTTACCGAGAATTAGAGCCTTCCCCAACAAGACCTCCTTGCATATAAGCGGACATAACAGCGTCGAAGCGCGCAAACTTTTCATCATATGCACGTATTGTCTCCCGTTGCGTTTGGCACAAGTCCTTCAAGGTCTCAAACTGATTCTTTTGTTCTTGGCACATATCCTTAAGTGTCTCAACCTGATTCTTCAAGACTCGTACCTCGTCATGTGATTTAGCACTAGACCGCTTAGATGATGATCGCTTCAAACCAACACCATATTCCTTCACATAAAACTTCTTACCAAGAACTTCCATTGGCATCTCCTAAGCAATCAATTGTGGGGCCATCACATGCATTGGTTATTTATTAGGCATCAAATGCATTTTTCTACTAAGTTTAGTCTTAATATACACATGTTCATGGTTGGTAAATTGTTATCATCATCTCATCAAGGCCCATAAAATCCATGGCTTAACATTCAAGTCGGATTGCAGCTTGCTAAACCTGACCCATTTAATTACATGCTTAACATTCAGTCCTAGATCTAGCGACACCAAAGCACAATCCACTTTATGCATACAAGAGAAATTGCACAACCCCCTTTCTTTTCAGGTGGAAAATGGATAATAAGATCCCCACTAGTGTTCCACATTAGGAAAGTAACCTAACATAGTTAAAACTTTATGGCCTAGACCTAGGCACCCAGCTTAGGCATGTGTTGGGGATGGCACATGTCCATAGTGAATCTTGTTTGGAAGTTCAACAAGCATTGAGTGTTTGCATGCCTTAAGTCAAATAAAAACATTTACCCATTTAGCCATTCACATAGTCCTTATTAAACCCCTTTTTAGTTCGGGCACAGATAAACCCTGAACCCAACCCATTTCCATTCCTAAAGAACCAAACCAAACAGAACAAAGATAATCAGTCCTTCCAAGTTCCAACAATTACCCTGGCCTAGTCATTATCCAATTTTGGCCTTCTAGTAAGAGCAACCAAAGTCAATGTAACACCCAGAGCTGCCACAACTTTAACAGAAGGATCCTAGCCATCAACTATTGCTATTTGGACTTTGGAGTCAGTATGATCCCCAGGTGCGGGGATATGGTGCGGGGATATGCATCATATCCTAAAAGCTTCTACTAGAAATACTTACATAGTAGGAACTCAGCCACCCACCATATCATTGGTTAGATGTGTGGATGTTACCCTCTGTACTGTAAGACTGTTCCTGATCAAGCATGTGTTGTTCAGATGCAGAATGAGACTGGACTGGGCCCAGTCAAACCCATCCCCATACAACCCTAGAATTCTGTGGGCCCAACAAGACAAGCATTAATCATCTGGAATTCGAACATCTTGCCCACCATGAGGAAAGGCTTGACATGGATATAGAATTTTGCAGTATTTATACCACAATGAGGAGAAGCTTTTGTTCTTACCAATTAAAAGAAAACGGGACAAAACAGCCTCACTTCTAACTTCTAACTAAATTGGGTGTCAACTATATAACACTTGTCTGTCAATAATGAAAAGGAAGTGGAAGTAACATCCATTGAAATGGCTAGGGGTGTGCATCGGTCGGTCGGTTCGGTTATTGACATATTTTTAACCTAACCAAAAATTTTCGGTTAATTTCAACCATTTAACCAAATCAAAATTTTTTAGCAGATTAACCATCGGTTCGTTAACCTAAAATATCAGTTTAGATTTCGGTTGGTCCGGTTAAATCCAATTATTTTGGGCCAAAGTCAAAGCCCAAAAGCTAAGTTCACAAAAGCCTTATATTTTCATTATTTTGAGTAAAAGCCCAAAGGCCACTCTATACACATGCAACCTGCAGCAACCATGCAACCATTAATTGTAAAGGAATTTAAAACATTAGTTCTACAATGGTGCAACCATTAGTTTTGCAATCTTGATAAATATAAATATATAATATATTGAAGGTGCTACATTACATGGTAACTTGGTAAGTTACTAAGTTAGTACTTGGTAACATGAATTAATACTTATTAATTGATGTATGTTATATATTTTGAATTTTTTATATAAGTATTAATAGATTTTCATATTATATACATGCACACATTTTATTATATATATTTTATATTTATATAGTATGCTATAATTTCGGTTCGGTTCGGTTAATTTGGTTAATTTTTTCTGTTAACCGAACCGTTAACCGAAAACCGAAATATTCAAACATCTTTAACCGAATCGCCCGATCGGTTAAGAATAACCGGTAAATTCGGTTAACGGTCGGTCGATCCGGTTCGGTTAATCGGTTTTAACCAAACTATGCACACCCCTAGAAATGACTTTTTGAGCATCAAGTAGGTGATTTGTTTGAGTCAATGCCAAGGCAAGTGGTCTCTCAAAGTATCAAGTTAACTGTTTGAATTTGTAACATTCCCATAGAGTGGCCTGGAGCTTGCAGACCAAATCAGAATTTGCAACATTCTCAGAGTACAAATTGTCTGAGAATGCAACCAAATCAGAAGCTTGCAGACCTACCCAACTGCCAAATTGAGTCTAGAAAGAGAATTCAAAACATAGAGAGACCCTGCATCAGATCGTTGAGATACACACTCAATTGCTATTGCCTAAGAAATAAAGCCTAAAAAAGATAACAATAAAATCCTAAATCTGAGCCTATAAACCGATTACAGAACCAGAAAAAAAAAACCTATGTTCATTTCAAGAAGCCAACTTTCATTTCAGATCATACAGAGAAAGAGAAAACAAGTAAATAAAAAAGGAGGAGGAGTAGAAGACTTACCTTGGGGACAGACAGTTTGAACCAAGAGAGAAGAAGAGTATCGAGGGAGAGAGGGACTGGTGTGCAGGTGCGCCGGCAAGGGGAGACAGGGGAGGAAGAAGAAGATAGGAAGGGAGGTAGGAGAGTAGACAGGGAGGAAACAGAGAGATGGGGATCGAGGGTGAGAGAGAACAGAGAAGAAAAAGAGAGCAGAGGGGGAATGGTGCGCAGGAAGATGGAAGGGTCACCTGGTGCAAGGGAGGAGACCGGTGGCGCGAGGAGGAAGATGATCGATCTGTTGGCTGCCGGGGGCACCTTCCAACGCTGGCCAGTGCTGGCGATGAGGGTCGTGCGCCGCTGAGAGAGGTCTGGAGAGGGAGGGAGAGACATAAATGGATGAGAGGAGATGGGATTTGTATTGGGTTTTCCGAAGATGAAAGAGCTGCGATGTAGATGAGAGGAGATCGAGCGCTCGGGTGGAGGTAAAGAAAGAAAAGCGTTAGGGATTAGAATGAAAAGGAGAAAAGGGCTTGGAGAGGGAAAAGGGCACTATGGAGGCGGGAGAGGGAAAAATTACATCTTTAGTGACAAATTTTTTTTGCCACCGTATCTCCTTTTTATTTGGCATTTGGTTAAAGCTTTTCCGTGACAAGCAAAAAAATTTTTATCACCTTTGTATGCGTTACGTGTCAACATTGACTTTTTGTCACCAAAGGGTGTCACCAATGGTGTTTTTTGTTGTAGTGAATGCAAAGCTTCATTTTTTGGCTTGTGGGAACCCCCTATGATCATTTCAATCCCCTCTTACTCACTACGCCTATGAATTGACACCCTAGGGTTGAAAACAAAGAAAAATGATGCCTTCTAAAAGCATTACAAATGATTTTCGATCTTTGTTAGTAAAGTTGGGCTAGACCATGATATCTAAATGTATCTTTTTAGGCAAAGAATAGATGTTGTAACCAAGCCAAGGGGGCTGGGACCGAAGTGAGAGCGTGCATACATACAAGAAGACAGCCCACTCAAGTGGAAAATGAGTCCGCACACGCTGGAAGGAAGCCCACATAAGTGAGAAGGGAAGCCCACACACGCGGGAATAGGTGGCGTATCCATGATTCATGCGGGAATAGGTGGCGTACCCATGATTCGTACCCTGAGCAACCAGGTGAGAACTGTCACTCCTTACCACCCTGATAAGGATCCATTCTCAAATAGATGAGTTTATGGAACTCTAATGAAAGAAACAATGATTTTACCTCATTTGAGTGGATATCATCCACGAGCCGACAAACTAAAGATGAATCCATGACAAACTTAGGATTGGTCTTCAACCAATCAAATGCTTTTTCAGTTGCCTCTTCTTCCATACCAACATAGGAAGCATCCGTCAGATAAAGATAACCGCTTGTGATTAGTGAAACTTCAAGATACTCTTCCAGTGTAGGCAAATAACCATTGTTAAGCCATTCTGCTTCGTTGAAGTAGCCTTGAACCATAACTTTTGTCTAATCAACACAATCCAATAAAAACATCTTTAGGCTTCTAAAATTACAGATACCATTGCTTCTCAGAAAGAAAAAAGCACAAGAACGTACAAGATAATAGAAAGAAGCGGCAACCCGCCAGAAGACTCATGAATGACAAAGCATCTGGCGCCACTGGTTAGGCCCTAAGAAACACATTTCTTACAAATGATGTTGGGCCTAACCCAATTGGCCCAATGAGTGAACATGGCGTTTTGGAGGGCTTCCTCTTTATATATTGCAAATAGGGATGTAAATGGGTCCCCGATTCTCTAATTACGCGGAGGTTTCGACCCTTTAAAAATTGGGTCTGGGTCCTTATTTAGGCCCGATAAGTAAATGCGTTCGGGGGGGTCCCTTTTTTCTTTTACCCGTGACCTAAACGGGTTTGGTTTCACCTTGGTTCGGACCTGTGGACCCGATCATTTTCGAGAATTTCTCCTAAAAATTAGGATTTTTTCCATATCATTCTCTACCTAGACCCAGATCCGGGCCCAAACCATAGATGGTTCTGATTCCGGTTCCATCTTCTCATCAACAGTTCCGATTCCGGAACCAAGAAGCCGGTTCCGAAACAGGTTGATCCAGATCCACCTTTTCATTAACGGCTACGGACCCGGACCGCAATCGACGTGTTTACATCCCTAACTACAAAAAAGAGTTGACCAATATGGTACTGTGTTGGTAATTAGTTAAGGTCGCCTATATAAATTGGGTCTAAATGAGAAGGGGAATTCTGTCATACCTTACGCATGAATGATACATTTCATATATAATTTAACTACGAAGAAAAAAAGAATCTGTGAGCATTAACAGACACTTAAAAGGACTTAAGTTGTATGTGTATGTCGTACTGCACGTTTCAGGTAGTCTGTACGGTAGAACTTTTCTCCTGTCATCGATGCTGCTTAATTCTATTTCATCTACAGTTTTTAAAAGTGAAAGATAACAAGGCCTCATATTTTCTGGGAGTTGATAAATAGCTTTGGGATCCCACCTGAAAAATTAAGTTATTACTGTTCACTACTTTTTCCAATTGAAACATAATTAAAAGTATTAAAAAATATAAATAGGAATTTAAAAGATATTTAAAAAAAAAAAAAAACCCTTCACCCATGAGGATTCAAAAATCCCAACATATATATGGGCTCATTTCTGCAAAATGAATGCACCATCTAAAGTTAAAGGTCTGCTTCTCATGTTTGAAAGCAAAGCAGGAAAAAAGTAGAGTGCATAGTTCAAACCTTTGGATTGCATCTGTAAATACTATGAGATCCTCAAATTTACCATCTACGTCGAAAATATCATCAACGATTGAAATAAGTATAAACATTTTGACAATTATGTTTCTAGCGCCGGTATATTGTGGTTCAAAATTGACACCCAGTATCCACAAGTAGCCTTCCACCAATCGATCTCTCGCAAAAGGATATATAACTGCAAGGCCTATGTCCTTCCACCACCTACAGGAGATAACAGAGTAAGCCACATTATTAATGGAATGAGCAATTTGTGTGGTTTACAAGTTACACTTGGATCAACAAGACCGAAAACTAATGTGTGTCTACTAAGGGGTCTTTTTTTCATCTAAGGCAGCCGCATCACATGAACGGTGTGGGATTTTTAATCCACGTTGTCCAAAAAGCAAAAGCTCTTAAATTAAAGGCACCCAGGAATGGATTGCCATTGGATCGAGGGTCAGTGTTTTTACTAATCAAGAAGTTAAAGGCACGAGATTGACCCGTTTTTTGTAAATGAGTCTTGATTGAATCTTTCCATAATGTTTTTTTTTTTTTTTGGGTAAATAAGAAGCTATATAGGTTGGTGCTATGTAAGTGTGGTTTGTTGATACTTACCTTGTCAGCTCCTTTAGCTCTATTCGATGCATTGACTGCACCAAATTGAAATCCAACTTTGCAAGCTCTAGGAGATCATCATTCGGCTGCTTCTGTTGCTGGAAGAGTGAGATATAAAATCTTGTTTCTAGCCTTGGAATGCGCTTGCGCATAGGTAGCTCAAGCGCATGACCTACTTGTGCTGCAAGAGGACCATCAAGATGGGTCATGAGAGACGTAAGCTGTCCTCTTGTGAAAGAGATAGCCTCATCCAATGTATCTTCTCCATGTGTGCCATAAAATGCCGCTTCATATAGGCTTAACAGGCCCTCCACATCACTACTTAAACCTTCCTTGAAGTTGCTTTCCACTATCTTTAAACTTATTGAATTAATGCATTCATGATCAAATAATAATTAATGATTTCAATTTCCTAAGGTTGATCCATTGATACAATAATCATATTGTATCATACCTACCGGAAAAATATCGATGGGCCCCACAGTGGGACATACATACCTTCGGTAATTAAATGTCCACATATATCTAATTATTTTGTTTGTTGTTCAATTTGCCATGAATGAGTCATATAAAATAGTGAAGAAGTTTTACCTCAAGAGATATTATAGCCCTTTCGTCGACTAGAGATATATGATGGGACTGTAGTATATTGGATTTACGTTGGCATGTTTGATATACATAGCATTCGTGTTAAATGGGAGATTGTTAGGAAAGTTGTGTGGCCCTACTGCCATGAGCCCCACGCCAGATACATCTCGGGGGTTGCCGCTGATAAACTCTTAGCAAGTCTTGATCTGGTAGAGTAGGTGAAGATCAAACTCTTGGTTGTGGAGTTTGGATTAGGATCAAACTTCTGCTTTGGCAGAATTACCATGTTGTTTAGAAGATGTGGGATTCCTAGAAGGGTAGAGTCCGTGGTAGCCATGATTCAATCCCAATTGCTCGTTATGACTCTTCGGGATTGCCCTATATAAGGGAGATGGGAACCCTTAGATTAATCATCTAGAAGATCTGAGAGTATTCATAACGAGTTTGTATAGATGATCTTTCTCATACCGACACCCATTTTGGACCAGCAATTTCTTTTAGTTTCATTCAAGGAGTGTGCTTTGAAGGTTTTTTATTTTTATTTTTGATGTACTTTACACCTCCTCTAACTCAAGGAAGCGCACAATAGAGCTCATTTAAGGTTTTATTTTCACTTTTAATAGCGGTTGTCATACAAAATTAAAAGGATATTCGGCACATTTAACTCAGGCACTCTACTCAACCTTCATGTTTTTTTTTTTTTTTTTTTTTTCCTTCTTTCCCAAAACCAAATATGCATTTCTAACAGATTCCAGAGAGAGAGAGAGAGATTGTACGAAAAGTGAAAATTCATTAATCAAAGCTTTTTACCACCTAGTTTCAGATATGTGATAGTTTTACATGATTTTTGCATCAATAATCAAGTGGCAAAATGCTCCCCTATAGTAATAGAACATTGATATGAAAACATATAATCATAGTGGTTATGAGAGTATTTTTCACGTCGGAATAGGATTTACAAGCACTGCACTGATCATCTTTTTTGTTTCGCCCAAGGAATCACTGTATCCATCTCCATGTAGGTAGATTACTTCTATCACACGTGTGAGGTTGACCACTCGCAGGAGTAGAGACGATGGAAAGGGAATTGGTTTGAGGCAGAACTTGTTAATGTCCTTCCATGCTGATGTAACCATTTCTCCAATCTTTTGGCACGCCTCAGGCCTCGATATGCCATGCTCCTCCATGTAGCACTCAATGGCAGACGCAACGTGTGCTCTCTTTTGCTCATGCTTGAATTACCATCAATGCAAAATAATAGGTTATTCCATTTGCGTGTTTATGACGTCTGAGTGTGTATAATATATGCATACTTTCAAGACCATCGATCTAGATGGCTGGACTCTCTAATTGATCATGCAAACCTTGGGATCCATCTCAATTTGACTAATGGCGAGGATCGAAAGTTATGAAGCCCTAAAATAGAACCTCAATCATATATATGGTTCCCAATATTCACATGGGTTACTCGAATGTTAGAACTATGACAAAACATGCATTGGGTTTTACCTCATTTGATTGGATATCATCAACGAGCCGACCAATTAAACATGAATCCATGATAAACTTAGGATGGGTCTTCAACCAATCAAATGCTTCTTTTGTTGCCTCTTCTCCCATACCGACATAGGAAGCAGCCGTCAGATAAAAATAACCGCTTGTGACTAGGGAGATTTTAAGATACTCTTCTAGTGTAGGCACATAATTAGTGTTAAGCCATTGAGCTTCTTTGAAGTATGCTTGAACTATAGCTTTCATCTGATCAATACAATCCAACCACCACATCTTTAGCCATCTAGAACCACAACAATACAAATTGGGCTAGGCATAACTCTAATGACAAAGCATCACAAGAATAAGAGAAAAAAAGAAAAAAAACAGAGAAAACGAAAAAAAGAAAAAAGACAGAGAAAACAACAATACCACCACAGGCACAAGATAGCCAACAGGTCCATGACAAAGCATTCAGTTCTTAACTTATGTATGTATATATGTGTGCACACAGGTCTCTCCAAGTTTTCACAGGTCCGAATGGAGTGAACTGTTAGATCGCGCAATTTTATCATCTTATATAAAGCCGTTAAATTTGTAGACCATGGATGAATGACTTAGACGTATTAGATTGACATTAAACTGAATATTTAGATTGGCCCCACTTGGATCTTTTGATCCCCCCATATTCCATGATTTGTGGGGTCCCAAGTGGGCCCACTAGGTGTTTTATACTATAAGACCATAAAGAAAGCTTATATATATATATATATATATATGAAAAATGCTCCCGTGAGAGCTAGCATGATGGGCCCCACCTATCACCAATCCGAACCATCCATACACACGGGACCCTCACCGAATAACGCTGCGAATGGAATGGATCGTTGGATCTAGGGTCAAAAAAATTTCTTTTAATATATAAAATGCATTAAACTTGTGGGTCACGGATCAAAAGGTTAATTAGAGGCACATGAGATTGAATCCAAACTAGATAGTTGGCCCATCAAGGATGGCTCTTTCCTTTAATTTTGAAGCAAAAAAAAAAAAAAAAAATACTTTTGAAAGAATTTCAAGTTATACGTGTACGTCGTACTTCATGTTTCAAGTAATCAGTACAGCAGAACTCTACTCCGGGCATCAGTTCCTCCTCTATTTCATTGACAGTATTTAGAACTGCAAGAAAACAAGGCCTCATATATTCCGGAAGTTGATCCTTCGCACTGAGCTCCCACCTGAAACATTAAGTATTTAGTTACAACCTCTAGCAAAAAAAGTATTTAATTACAGCCTTCCTCTTCAAACACACTTCTTATGAGTATAAAAAAAGTTCACCCATGAGGAATCATTACATTGAATTGGGAGCATATGGTTTGCAACGAAGATCATGTAACTCATTTAACTTGTTCAGAGTCAGTCAGGCTCATGTAACTCATTTAACTTGCTGTTCTCATATTGTGCCGACTTGCCGTAACTCGGGCAACTCAAGATGAGTTTTAGAACTATGCTTATAAAACATGACCCTCTTGTGCATATTGATAATAGACAATGTGCAACCTAAAAATATGGTCTATTACTAGTTATTTCATCTACATCTCATGATTAAAACAAAAGGAGGGGAAGGACAAGAGCAGGGACAGACCCAAGAATTCTTCATTAGGGGGTCACTATGTAGAAAGAAATTTGGGGGGCCCACATATGAAAAATGCATGTAGTTTTCAAAATATATAGCAACTTTTTTAAAAATTATGGTGGTTCATATGTAAAAAATTATAAATTTTCTAAAGAAAAACAGGGTTTTTTTCGGGAATTTTGAGGGGTCCCTATGTACAAAATTATGAAATTTTATGGGAAAAAAAGGGATTTTCAGAAATTTTTGGCGGGCCAATTGTAAAAGATTATAAGATACTCTCAAGAAATAGGGGCTTTTCAGAAATTATGGCAGGGTCACCCTGCCAGCCCCTTGATTCCAGCAGCAATGGAGCACAATATCAAACCTTTGGATTGAATCGGTAAATACTTTGAGATCCTCAAATCTACCATCAACATCAAAAATGTCATCAATGATCGACGCAAGCTTAAACATTTTGACAACTATGTTTCTGCCTCGGGCATATTGTGGTTCAAAATATAAACCCAATGTCCAAAAGTAGCCTTCTACCAATCGATCTCTTGCAAAAGGGTACTTTGCTGCAAGGCCTATGTCCTTCCACCACCTACAGAAGATAACAGCATAAGCCGCATTATTATGGGAATGAGAAATTTGTGTGGTCTACAAGTAACACTTTGGTCTCAATCAAAACCAAAACTAACATGTATTTTTTATGCACAAATACTTTAAAAATGGGCTACATATATATAGTGCCATCATCTCTGATACTTTACTTTTTATATGTAAAATTCATGGTTTGGTGTGTCCATGGCGTATACCTGCCATATCCATGTCATAACTGAGCATCATAGATGTATATTTATCAAGGGCTTATTGGTTTTAAAGGGACTCCCCACATATGAATGGTGTGGATTTTCAATCCATATATGCTCCATAAAAGCAAGATCCCCTAAATTAAAGGCTTTGACTTAAACTTCCACACTGGAGCTGTGTGAGAATCAAGTTTGTGAAAATTGCACAATGTATCAAATTAACACATGCATGAAACCAGCAATTAAGAATGACTCACAATTTGTGTCATATGTATTTGTTCAAAGTTTTTACACATGGTGTTTTCTCTTAAGCTAGAATTGGAAAAAAAAAAAAAAAAACCAATGTAGAATGAAACGCTCGTGTGAATGACTTGCTTGGTGTGAGACAACCAATGGGGCTCACCTAGGGCTCCACGTGATCCCACGGGTTGACAATGATTTGAATGGACTAGACCATAGGATTGTAATAGAAAATTCTTCCTTCTAAAATCTTTAGAATTAGGGTAGACGCGGATCAAGGGGCAAACATGTTGGATTAACATGATATTTCACATATGAGCTTACCTCGCTTGGATCATTTGATCCCCCAAGAGAGATGCACGCATAATAGTTAGGTGGGCCCAAATTATTATATCTATAATAATTTGATTTTATTGATTATAGGGGCTTCCTTTATCCATGTATAGATCTTTCCCTCCCCTACTCCAATTGATTTGCATGCTTCTAGATGAGCCCCAACAAATTGTTCGGTTATCATCATAGCCTCTTTTTTTTTTTTTTTTAATCTGCTTAGGAGTAGCCCCTCAGTCTCATTTACATATAATAAGATAAATGAAGCTATATAGGTTGGTGCTATAGAAGTGTGGTTTGTTGATACTTACATTGTCAGCTCCTTTAGCTCTATTCGATGCATTGATTGTACCAAATTGAAATCCAACTTTGCAAGCTCTAGAAGAACATCATTTGGCTGCTTCTGTTGCTGGAAGAGTGAGATATAAAATCTTGCTTCTAGCCTTGGAATGCGCTTGCGCATAGGTAGCTCAAGCGCATGACCTACTTGTGCTGCAAGAGGACCATCAAGATGGGTCATGAGAGACGTAAGCTGTCCTCTTGTGAAAGAGATAGCCTCATCCAATGTATCTTCTCCATGTGTACCATAAAATGCCGCTTCATAGAAGCTTAACAGACCCTCCACATCACTACTTAAACCTTCCTTGAAGTTGCTTCCACGGTCTTTAAACTTGTTGAATGCATCTAGTTCATGATCCAATAATAATTAATGATTTCAATTTCCTAAGGTCGTTGATCCATTGATACAATAATCATATTGTATCATACCTACCGGAAAAATATCGATGGGCCCCACAGTGGGACACACTTACCTTTGGTAATTAAATGTCCACATATATCTAATTATTTTGTTTGTTGTTCATTTTGCCAAGAATGAGTCATATAAAATAGTGAAGAAGTTTTACCGCAAGAGATGTTATAGCCCTCCTGTCTCAGCAATCGGAATCGAAGAGCGACTGTTTTTAGATCATCATAATCAACATTGGCATCATATATATGTTCCAACGCGTCGTTGATCTCCTTTTCAAAGTGATAGGCCACTCCAAGTCGTTGCATCTCATCGATCATGATAATTTCTTCAACTGATCCCTTGGATGTGATTAGCATCCTCTTCACTTTTTCCTTCAACTCTCCAACCTTGCTAGTCCATGTATCTATTTTCTGTCCATGTCCCATTGCAAATTAAAAGTGATTAGTTGGTAAAAGTAATAATTTCTATCATGGAAGATAGATAAGAAAAGTAGATAAGAAAAGTGATGCTTTTATGCAAATATATGGAAGGGAGGGCCTCCTTGTGGGGCCTGCTTAATACCCCACGTTGTATAATCATGTTGTGAGGAGGGATGGAAATATCCCTTGGAGAATGGTGGATAAGCTGCATGTGATTTTCAACATAAAAAAGATCAGTCTCTAAGATGGTTTTTAACAGTACTAAATATATAATTATGTTCATTTATTTTTTTTCAATTATTTAATTATGTTTTTAACGGATGGTTTTTAATTATGACCATAGTAATTCTAAAAAGATAAAAATAGAACGGCATCTGACCCATCTGAAAAATGTGGGATCCAATTGGCCAAGGTCCATTCATCCTTTTTAAGCCCATCCATTGAAGCCATCCAATTTGATTTTAGCTCTTTTCTTATTTGTGTCATGTTCATTGTATTTTTCTTTATATCCACAATCTATATAATTTCTTTATATCCACAATCTATATCCTAAGGGAGAAGAGCATATACAAAAATGTTCTTGAGTGAGAAAAGAAGAACTAATAGAAATAAAATAAAAGCTTTCATAAATAATAACAAAAATCATATCTAAATAAAAAAAATATACTATATAATTGAGTGATAAGTTTTAATAGGATAGCTAGTGGAGGTTGCAATAGTTGGGTCTTTGCCTCTTTGAGATTTGGACTAATAATTAAACTTTAAAAGGAATTAAGTTTAAATGGTCATTGGGGTGTTAGGTGGGTCAACCCCAACCCGACCCATGTTTCCAAGAAAACCCTAACCCATTACTGACCCCACATATTTTGCGAGCCATATACGGGTTGGGTGGAGTCGAGTTGGCGGCTCGGGGCCGTATTTTACCCCCTCTAATATTGTCCCCCTGGCATTTCCAAATATCATTTTTCTTTGCTAGAATTTCAAATTTAAAACAAAGTGGGATAGCAGTTTGAGAATCTCAAATTCTCAAATTCGCCAAACATGCACTCATGAAATTCTACTAAAGGAACAGCCCTAAATGTCATCACCAATCCATACGTGGCTAATATTGAAGATAGCACATCTTTACGGTGATCACATTCACCTTTCATTGATTCCAACTATTGAATTAGTGTTGGGTAATGAATGGGACATTGACATCCATGGGGATCTGACTCTAATCGAAAACACTATTGAATTACCCAAAATCTTGCTTACAATGTGTATGAAACGAGGCATTGCATGGATGGGTAGGGGGGGAAGGACAAGAATAACTGGTTTATGTTATATGGCAGTTGAACGGTATTGGCTAGCTAGGAAAGATGGTAAAAGTATATTCTTTATTTTTTATTCTATTCCGAACCTACCATCATTCTAAGATTGACAAGAAGCCATGAAAAAAAAAAGTGACGGACCTACCATCATTCTAAGATTGATAAGAAAAAGGTGATGGGTTTTGTAAAAGATATAATAGTCCTTTTTTTTTTATGCTTTTTTAACTCCCCCTCCCCTTCTTTGAATTTCGCGAGAGAGGTCACGGAAAGGTGATGTACATGAAGGGCCTATTTATTTTTATTATCATATATTGGAATTGAATACATAAATTTAACATCATTAAGTGGTTAAAAATGAAGATCGAAACTTTCGTATAAAAGAAATAGAATCAAAAGACGATGGAAAATGAACTACTTGTCAGTCATTTCTCATCATCTTTTGATTCTATTTCCCTAAAAGGAATCATTATTTTATGCTCATTTTTAAAAATCGATCTTTATTCTTCATATCTAACTCCTAATGTTATGAATCTTATGAATTCAATTCATATGTATTTTAATGCAAACAAACATGCCTGAAAAGGAAAGGAAAGGTTTGTTCAAGAGGCGGTCTTTTTTCTTTCTTTGTTAACTCTACTGTCATTTTCACAAGTGAGGTCAAGGATTGGGCAAGACTATCAAAAATTAGAAAAGATAAAATACACTGAAGATACTTTGGTGACATTTTTTATGTCTTTAGTAACATTTTCCTGTGCAAATGAAGTTTAAGAGATACTAATTAACTGTAAAAATCTCTTCGCTACAATTGGTCTAACAAACAAAAAAAAAAAAAAACACACACACACACACCTCTCTAAACAGCTGAGGGGAAACAAATTAAACTAGACAAGGTTAAAGCTCTCTTTTGTTTTACATTTGCGTATTAACCAGTTAATGGAATGAAAGTTGGAGAGACTCTCTTCATGAGAAGTTGCATGATATGAATGGTTGGATCAAATAAAAATGAGCCTCACGGTAGTTGACATGACATGTATAAAATCATCATCATGCTATCATTTCTCCAAACAGAGAATGTGTGAATATATACCTTGTGATCTTCGGAGTAAGAAAGGAAGTAATCTCCCCAAACAGAAGGATGAAATGGTGATGGACGGTCAGCACCATTTTTGTTTATATTTATAGGTGTGGGATGGAGGGCTGAAGCAACAGGAGAGGAACTTAGGGAAGCCATACTGCTAGAATGTGTGTGGGCAAGGAAATCTGATTTAAAATGTGTATGAATATATCGAAGCATGGCATGGCTGGGTATTTAAAAGGTGTGTGGGAAAGAGATGTGTTTTCTAGAGGACAAGCAAAACTGGTTTTTTGCTATGGCCGTTGAGCTGTCTAGCTAGCTATAAAACTAGGTATTTATATTTGTTTCAATCACAAAAGGAATGCTTTACCTAAATACTCAGCAGTCGCAACCGTTTACTCATCCAAAAGCAACTGTTTGCTAGAGGAGACCAATTTTCTTCTGAAGTATTTACCAGAAAAACAAAAAAAGAAAAAGAGGAAATTCTACTAATTAAAGGATCAAAATCTTAACCTACGGGCAGACCACATACTGTGCTTGTAGTCCAGCTCGTGGGGCCCACTTGGATGCTTGCATGCCATTAGAGTTAGGATATATAGATGCCAAAGGTCTTTTTACCGATAAGGGTCATGTAAAAAGTCAATCGCAGTCCTCAATTTAATTAACAGTCTTTAGATTTAATGGTCGTTTAACTGTAGATATTTTGAAAATTGAAATCCAATCCAATGATGAAGAAATGTTTGATGACCACAAAGCTGCACATGATGCAAAATCATGGGGAATAAAGATTGCAAATGAAGCCGCATTGATTAAATGTGGGCATATGTGGGGCCCATAGAACTAGACTGGTCATGTAGTTCTCTGAGCTGGAAGTCTCCTCGTTTGGCGCAAAGGGTCGTTTGTTTAATTTAAATGAGTGCTCACGATTCAATAATAATTTGGGGTGTAGTAAAGGAATATTAAAAAAAAAGGTCTCTTAGCCGTAGGTTTATTGCTCAACAAGAGTAGGGTGCAAGAGTTCTAATTTCCCATGTAACAAATTTTTTTTTTTTGGGTAAAATGCAATTTCATTAGAAAAAAATGAAAATAAAGAACTAAGCAATAAACAAAAACCATGAAAAGCTACAAACAATACAAATTAAAGGAGAGCGGTTTGCCCCCTCTGAATCGGACAAAAACCCATGGCCTATATTAGTTCTTGGCAAGTTCATGAGAAAAATGATTTAGCCTTCTAAAAATATAGAAAAAGAAAATATCTTCAAATTTGAAACTCAACTCATTGATGTCTAGTAAAATATATAGGATGGATAGTCCAATCTATCAACCCATCGATTAGAAGTTAATGATATAAGGCAGAGATGAAGATGAGGCTGTCTTCTTAAGATTGATTTACCATGTTGATGGATAGGCAATCATGTCGGCCTTAGTACAAAATAAAATGCATACACAAAATAGAGAGAGATTTTTCTTTTACTGATTTAATTTCTTTTAGATACAATGCTATCAGCTGCCACTAAATGAATGCAATATCAAAATTCCCTCTACGATTCCATAAAGCCAAAAAAAGCATACTTGGGTATAAGCCCCAACTTGCTATTGTTGTGTTTCGATCTATTTCTCTAATAAATCAAGAAATTGGCTTTAAGGACTTAAATTTGAAGTTCTTGAAGAAGGGGGAGAGGGGATTTTGATAATAAATAAAAAAATAAATTTTCAAAAAAAGAATAAAACTTTTGGTTTGGGTTATCTTCAAAAGCACATGAAGATTTGAATACTATTTCAAAAAAACTATAATATTTTTTCACAATTCTTTCAATCAAGCCCACTCCATAAAACAATTCTGAGAAATGACAAAAATAACATTCTCCTTATAAAGGGTGTATGTCTTTTCCTAACCTCTTTCTTTCCCAAAACTAACCATTTTGATTTTGATGATCATAGCCATTTAATGAAGGTAGTGCTTTCAGTCCTTTGGAATCTCGTTCTTTCACCTTCTGTGCATATAAAGGTATCTGAAGTGGGCCCCACTAGGTCCACTGGGTTGAACTTAATCATTTCTCTTAAATAATTTATCAAGGGGATAATTTGAAATTGATATAAGGGTATTTTTGTGATTTCTCAATTATTTTTATGTAGAGGGACTAATTAAAGAAATTGTGAAAATAAATTATACTTTTTTAAAATATTCAAATCTTCATATACTTTTTAAGAATAAGTCAGTTTTTATATCTTTTTTAGATTTTCTCTAGATAAGAGGAAGGAGATTTTACCGGAAAAATCTCCATAAAATGGTTAATTGGATACCAGAAAGGCCCTTACACTTCAATATAGACTATAAAGGCCCTCCCACTACTTTTTTATTTTCTTTTGTTGTTTTTCTAAGCAACAGTATCCCTGTTCGTGTATAACGTAAGCAGCGATATCACTGCTTTTGTCATCTTCTTCTTCGCCCATGTTCAAGGCCGATGTCGGGGTTTAACGAGATTGATTCGTTCCTAGGGCTTACAATTTTTCAGGTTCTTTCCCAAAGATGAATCTCTCATATTGAAACAAAAATCATCATCGAGTTTGATAGGAATAGAAAAGAAAAGGAATAAAATCTTTACAAATTTCACAAGCTTCTCACTGAATTCATATGTAACTTTAGAAAATCTGAGTAGATTAAATTAAGTTCTTCACAATGTTAGGAATTTTGTAGATTGCAATTTGGTGGATGCATTATCATTTTCATCATCATTTGAATTTTCACATGAGTATTGATTTTAAAAATACTTGAAATCTATATTTTCACATGCATTGATTTAAGTCTTTTAAATTTCATGTTTCATGCATGTTTTGATTTTAAAACTTGGATGCATTTAGTTTTGAAAAGAGTTTTTAAGAATCAAGCTAGCCTTTGATTTTAAAGTTTCAAATCATTTTTAGGCTTTTTATGTTTCATGTTTTTAAACCACTTAGAATGATTTAAAACATGATTTCAAGCTTGATTTAATGGCCCAAAAAGTCCCCAAAGAAAAATACTTTAAAATATGCAAAATATGCATTTTTGGGGGAATTGGTCCAGGGGACCCGGTCGACCTGCAGTGTGGCCGGTCGACCGAGCCCATGGACGGTCGACCGAGCCCACTGCAGGTCGACCGGGAAAGAGGCAACGGCATTATTTTCAAACGGTCATATTTTTGCCCGTTGAAGGGCAGGTCGACCGAGCCCTGTAGGAGGTCGACCGAGGACTAGCCGTTGGGCAATTTTTTGTATAAAAAGAAGCTCATTCCTTAGCCAAAAGTGAGGAACTTTTAGGCCCTCCTTAAGGTGATTTGAGGCCAAACAAAGGGGAATGAGCTAAGGGAATCTAAGGGTCATTAGGAAAGCTAAAGCTTGGGATTAATGAAGTTAAATCACTAAGTAAGCTTGCTTTTCCTAATCATATGTTTTCATGCTTTATTCTATTTATTGGTAAATCTTTTCTAGCATGTTAATGTATGATTTGTTGTGTCCTTAACATGGTTATGTTTTGAATTGATTCATTGTTTTGGATACATCACCTTGATTCAAACCAAGTAGTACTTAAATTGGTATATCTAAGTAGATCATGTTTTGGAATCATCTTTGAAATCATATGTAACATGATTCCTATACTTGATTGAATCTTTGGTTGTTGTTTTTCATCATAAGAAAATCTCTTTCAAATCTATCTTATGTTTTGGATTCAACAACTTTACTAATCACATGTATTTTGTTTTAAAGTTTTACAACTTGTTTAAACATTGATTGGTATATCATTTTCAAGTTGTCCTTTTAATTACATGTGATTTGACCCATAATTTCAATCAAATCTATATTTGTGTTTTACACTTTAAAAATGCTTTTGGCATTTCATTTTCATAATTGATTTAAATAAGTTAAAATTGGTCATAGTTGGTCACTAGTTGTAGCTCACCCTATTCACCCCCCCTCTAGGGTAAGGATCCCAAGGACTTTCAATTGGTATCAATGCAACATGACCAACAAATTGATTTACCTATGAAGGATAGGTTGGTCAATGAGGTCCAAGGCCTTAAGGTTTGACTAAGTACATAACTTTTGGAATCCACCTAAGGTCTTGGGAGGGTTGATCTTTGAGGCCAAGTTTAGAAGTCCCACCAACTTTTGGAGATTTGACTTGATAAACTTTTAATTTAGACTTATCACCATGGTGTTTAGATTTAACTAAATTTGGCATAGGTTGGTGATTAGTCTTTTGAGGTTGGTGAGTTTTCTTTTTAGGGGATTGATTACTTTTCTTCTTATTTCCTCCATTTATTTGACTTTTGAATTTTAGATTTAACTTAGCAACTTTATTCAAAAGTTCTTTCATTTGTTGTGTTATGGGAGGAAGATTGAGAAGCTTTTTGTTAATAGATTCTTTTAGAGTTGGTTTAACTTGTTTAACCTTTTTAGAATCTATTTTAGGAGACTCCTTTTTAATAGGTTTTACTTGTTTAGTCTTCTTGGAGTCTTCCTTGGTTTTTAGTGTCTTAACCATCATAGAATTTGATTTACCTTTCTTTGGTTCAAATATGGATTTAGACACATTGCTTCTTCTTTGTTTGCACTCAAACCTAAAATGTCCTTCAATGCCACAATAATTACATTTAAACATGGGCAAAGAAGTGTGAGTGCTAGAGAATGAGGACTCACCTTTCACAAAAGTGTTGGTGAATTTAGGGTCATATGAGGTATTCCTATCAAATCCAAGACCCGTCCTATCTCCTTTTGATTTACCCAATTTAAATAACTTTTCCAATCTTTCTTCACTTTGGGTAAATTTGCACTCATACTTTTGTTTGTAGGTTTCAAGTTGAGTGACTTGGTTTTGAAGGGTTGAATTTTCATTTTTAACTTTTGTTAGTTCATGTTCAATTCCCTTAAATTTTCTTAGCTCTTCAAGGGCAAGTTTTAATTCAAATTTAATTTCATTAATAACATTGGATCCAAGTTCTAGAGTGTTTATCTTAATATGAGCATTAGATAAATTTTCCTTGGAGATATTCAACTTGGATTCTAGGTTGTTAATGTTTTCATCTTGCCTTTTAATTGATCTCTTAGTTTAGAATTTTCCTTATTAAGATTATCACAATCTATCTTTGATTCTCTTAGGTCATCTTTAATATTAGATAGATTATGCAAAGAGATCATGAACTTAGATTCTGCACAATTTATTAATTCTTCTTTTTCTCTAAGTTCATCTTTTGAAGAGACTAATTCTTGGCTTAGTCTTTTAGATTCTTCTTTTAATCTTCTATTCTTCTTAGAAAGCTCTAAGGATAATGTGCACAAATCCTCATAAGCTTGTTCAATATCATTTTCATTTTCATCATTTTCTTCTTCTTTTAATTCAACTTGGGATTCATTAATTTCAATGTTTGAATCTCCAATAGAAGGAAGAATGAGGGGTCTAGAAGAATCTACACAAGAATCTACAAAGTCTAAACTAGTGGAATCCATTCTAATGATTTTCATGAAAACACAACACTAGGGTTTTGACTCTAGGTTTTTACACCTAATCAAGAGTTCCAAACACTTGATCCTAATATAGAGCACGAGGCTCTGATACCAATTGAAAGTCCTGGGGATCCTAACCCTAGAGGGGGGGTGAATAGGGTGAGCTACACTTAGTGACCAATTATGACCAATTTTAATTTCTTTACAATTAACCTAGTCACATGTGATGATTAAACAAACAATATGCGGAAGCTAAACGAAACAATCACCACAAAAGCAATCACCATAATGCAATCATTTATAGTGGTTCGGCCTCAATGCCTACATCCACTACCGGCTTATGTATCCAACACCCCACCGGATTTCCACTATTATGCTTTTCAAAAGGCTAAGCAATAACCTCTACAATATGCTTTCCAAGGATAAGCAATAACCTTACAATGTTGTTTTTCAAGGCTTAACAACAACCTATACAAGATGCTTTTCAATGGCTAAGCAATAACCTTACAACAATAGATTTTTCTCAAAGAAAGTGTCTTCTCAAAACACTCTAAGAGATTACAATTTAGCTCAATAAATTTGCCTCTAAGATAGGCGGATATGAAAGTGAAAAACTAACTCACACAACACTCTATGAAATGCAAAGATGTATGCTCATGATGTGTGTGTGTGAAGACTTCAATCAAGTTTAAAATTAAGCTCAATCAATTTATGCTAAAAGCATTTAAAAGCTTAATGCACATAAAAAGATATGATTGAAGTAATATGCAAATCACATGTACCAAATACAACCTTGTTATTGATTTGAAAATCAAAAGCTCACAAGTTGTATGAAATTAATTATGTCTAAACATGTGATGCATACAAATTGTTGTTTTTCAAAAACAAACTATTTTAACTAAAGCTTTAAATGAATGAAAACAACAAAGATGATTCAAACAAGTTAATGAAACAAGTTTATAAAACAAATCAAAGGTTTTAACAAAACATGATTTATAAAGTTTTAACACAAAACTTGGTTTGAATCAAAGTGAGAAATCCATCACAATCTAAAACAAGGATTGAAAGAAGGTAATGGATTTAACACATCATAGTTTATATGCTAATAATCATTTACCAATAATTTAGTCAAAGCATAAAACATATGATTAACAAAAGTAAAGCTTACTTGATGATTTAACTTAATGATCCAAGCTTTAGCTTTACTAATGACCCTCTTGGTCTTTCTTAGATCATCCCCTTTTTCCTTGACTCCAAACTCCTCAAAGATGGCTTGGAAGGTCTAAAATGTTCAACCACTTTTCAATGGGAATGAACTCATATTTATACTCAAAAAGTGAGTATCAGCGTGTCTTCGGTCGACCCCATACAGGCCCCGGTCGACCTCATGCAAACGGTCCCAAATATGACCGTTGGAGAGCCAACGGCTCTCTTCCCGGTCGACCTGCAGTGTGCCAGGTCGACCTGGTCCATGGGCAGGTCGACCTGGTACACTGCAGGTCGACCCTGGGACCAGAATTCCCATTTTTTTCATTCTTTAAAGTGGTTCTTGAGGGGATTCTTTTGGGCCATTAAATCAAGCATGGAAACATGATTTTAAATCATTCTAAGAGGTTTAAAATCATGAATTATAAAAAGCCAAAAATGATTAGAAAGTTTTAAAACCATAGGCTTGCTTGATTTATAAAACTCTTTTTCAAATTAAATTGCATCCAAGATGAAAACCAAAACATGCATGAAACGTAGGATTTACAAGATTTAAAACAATGCATGTGTAAATTAAGATTTCAAGAATTTCTAAATCAATGCATGTGTGAAAATTCATGAGATGAATAAAATGCTAATGCATCCATCAAATTGCAATAAACAAAATCCTAACACACAATTCTTTCAAAGTCTTGATAAGGGTTAAAGGCTTTCAAAGTTTTTCAAATCTTTCAAAATCAAAAGTTGGACCATTGGTTCATATTTGCAGAAATCAAAGAGAGCTGGAAGATGATGAATATGCATGTTGATTGGTATTTGTAAGTGGCATTTAATAGTGGTGACCAAGTTGCATGTGGGTCGGTAAAGTTTGTTTGATTGCTTGATTTGTAGGTTTGGAAATTATTTAAGAAAACAAGGTGGGCTATTACTTAGTTGAATGGGTGAATAGTGGACATACAAAGTAGAGAAGAAGGTGACGCAATGAGGAGCAGCAATATTTACAGAGGAGCAGCGATACCACTACTCGGTATAGAAAAAGAAAAAAGAAAACCAAAAAGAGACTCTATGACCAATCCAGTGTTTTTGGTCTCCACCGAATTTAAGGGGTTTTTCCGATAAAATCCCCTCCAAGAAACCTTCGCTTTACATTAACCTAAGCACCTATCATCTTTAGATTTCTTGTCCCCCAACATCTGCACCCAACTCTAGACGTCTGGTTTCTTGATTTTGAATTTCTGGCGTACGTATTTTAGATGTCAAAATGCTTGGCTAGATTTCAGGCCAAGTGTAGCATCGACTTCTCCTTGTCAAAGCTTTTGATCCATCCGTTGGTCTTTTATGTACTAGTTTGAAAGCTCGATGAAAAGATTGTAATGTCTAATGATCAATCCATCCAGCCCTGTAATGTATTAAAGAAAAGCAAAAAACTAAATAAAACTCTGGGTACGTAGCCACCTTCCTACCACACTTAGGGCTATTTTTTTCACCCAAAAGCTTCCACACCTAATTAAGTCAGACTTCAGTTTACTCATCTAAACTTACTCTTTGCAAGTCTTGTGATTTTTCTTACTTTTTAGTTTTTCTAATCTACAAATAGACTATTTAATCTTTAATCTCTATTTGTGGTTCTTCGATTTTACTTTTTAATTGAAGCCCCTTTTAAAGGATTAAAATTTAATTTGAGGATTGCTGTAAATGTTGGAAAAGCTTGTTTTTCCTTTTTTTTTTTTTCTTTTTCACTGAGACCACCACTCCCACAAAAATCAACTATCCAAATCAAGCCCCTAAGCAAAAAATTAATGCTGCACGAAAGTGAAAAAACACCGTTAAAAGTAAGAATATTCAAAAATAAGTAAAGATATTGCGATCATAATTAGAGAAAGTATGTGATAACTTTTATTTTGAAACTTCAAATATGTTTTGCTCTTTTTATATTTTATTTTTTCATTAATTTCCACCAATAATCCAAGAGAAACCCAAACTTCTGACGATTTTTAATTCATAACTATCTTGATATTAACTGGTGAATTTTCTCCCTTGAATTAATGCATTCTCACATTTACCCTAATCAGATGAGATACAACAATCAACAATCGAAAGTAGCGACAAAGTACAATCTTCTTTAAATTATGCGATTCTTTTTGTATTCCAACTCTTGTACAATCTTCTTTAAATTATGCGATTCTTTTTAAATTCCAACTCTTACTAGCATACTAGCAAGTACAGATAAAATTATTGTGGAATAGATTGGTGCCAACTATGTAGGAGAAGCGAGGTGAGCCACATAAAAAAATATGTTGTCCATTTTTAGGTGAGAATGTCTAATAAACTCTTGACAGTACTCCTCGTGTTATGGAATGTTCCTATGGTAATCAACCAATTCTGACATGATGTTGATCCTATCCACGAGTAGTTTTACATTGAAGTTGGAAAAGAAAAGGAAACCAGAAAATGAAATAACAGGGAAGGACGGGGGAATGTTTCACATTATTTATTTGCTTCTCGGCATGTTTGGATGTGCAAGAAAATACAAAAAAATAATATTTTATAAGATATAATCTTTCATTTTTTGAAAAAAAGAATCTTGTGCTTTTGGTAACCAAAGAAAAATTTGAAGAAAATATTATTTTTTTTCAAAAAAGCTCAATATTTTCTCCTAAAGGGTCTCCCATAGAAAACTTTCTACAAGATAAGAATCTTTCAAAATGATGATTACAAAGCGGTAGAGTAAAGTAAAGACTTTAGTTCACCAAACCCATCATGATGTATTTGTTTACATATATGGTAAAGTAAAGTAAAAATAAACCTCACATAAAGGTGAGATAAAATATTTGGTAAAGTACCTACTAGAAAAAAGGGTTTTTATATCGGCTAAAAACCGATATAAAAGACCTATTATATCTGTTTTTGAGTGAATTTCAAACCGATATAAGTACCCCCGATATAAAAGATAAACGAAACGATATAATAAGTGTAATATTTCATATCGGTTAAGCCTAAAGCGATGTAATATCATATGTATTTATATCATAAATTATTGTAAAACCGATATAACTTATAGCCAAACCGACATAATTAATATGTTATATCGGTTTCATATGGTTTTTTATATCGGTTTCATAATAACCGATATAATTGATTAAGAATAACCGATATAAAAAATATGTAATTGGTTTGTTATATCGGTTTCATATGGTTCATTATATCGGTTAAATTATAACCGATATAATTGATTAAGAATAACCGATATAAAAAATATGTAATTGGTTTGTTATATCGGTTTCATTAAAAACCGATATAATTTCACAATTCTTTTTTTAATATAAAAAAAACCTGCTGTACCACGATAAAAAATCCTGCAATATACCTCAAAATTCTAGCATCTAAACAACAAAAACCTTTGTATATATATAAACAAATTAATTTCTATGTACATATATACACATGCATAGTATAGTATAGGTAGTTCATTCACCTCCATGTACTGTACAACTTAACAAGCTAAGTTAAACTAAAGTAAGAAAGACAAAATTATGTATTGAGAACTACATGCATAATGCCTTCATGTAACGGCCGCTTAGTCCTCGATCATAACTAATAATTAACATAAAGCTTGACTAGACAAATCTCTATGGAAATATTGTATATATATAGTATCTACATTGTCTTCCATGGGTTGCACAAAAAGTTGAACTATATAAAAACAAAAAAACCAAAAGTATGTATATATGTACTATGTAGCATATGATGCCTCCGTATACCGCTGCTTCCCCGATTAGTTCTCCAATGAAAAATAGACCTACAAGGCATAAATCACTTCATCGATCAATACTTTGCAAGAGAAGCCTAGCTAATATATATATATATATATATGCTTCATATCTCATGCATGAAGAACTATACAGTAAAATGAGATTTCCTGATAAAAATAGCCACCATATGCATTCAAACACAACTTAAACGAAATAAAGTGGTTCATAGAAAAGGTTCACATCTTTGTAGACCCAAAAACCATGGGATGTACCTGGAAAGATTTTCTCGAAATTTCGGCATAGTCTCCCCTGTACGTGTGACATGTAATTTTTTTTTACAACCTGCTAGTACCTGTACATGACAAAAAAACACTTCATATAAACAACTCAATGCCCTAACACACTATAAAGTCATTCACCACTACGTCATCAGTCATACACCATTTGACCATAGCACTTCAATGCCCCAACACACTAGAAAGATGCACCAAAAAAACTTATGTTCATTCATTTCTATATCCAACAAAATGTCATTATTCCAAAAACAACATTCTCATTACAAGATACAAAACAATAAAAAGGGAAGTTGGTCCTGGCCTTTTTCAGAAATAAAGATAATTCTAAAGCAGTAATGAGTCTTGTAATCAATAATGGGCCATTATCCTTAAATGTATAGTGACCATGTAAAGGGCCATTATCCTGTGCGGGTCCCATCAAAGCACCGTCTCAAAATGAAAAGAATCTTTAAATGTAGAACTTGTGCCACCAAATGGAAACAAACAGTAGTAACCATCCACACATCTTTAGATGTCCAAATTCCTGAAACCAGACTATTAGGATCAAAATTTGTACTATTTTCATTGCCAATTTGTTCACTCTGGATTGGAAAGGCATCTATACATACTATGCTCTGTTATGTAGTAAAAGTCCTCATTTATGGAAGAAGAATAAATCACAGAAGCATGAGTAAACTAAAAAAGACTACTAGGATCTGCCACATACTAGACTTGGTAATCTCAAGGCACCTTCTGCAAAAATCCATTGTCTTAAACATCATAAACTATGGGAAGAACTGGGCAACGATGAATCCAGTAAAATATCTTGCATTAAGAACTGAGGGAAAAACAAAATAAAAATTGCTATAAGAATATAAGTGAAAAACAAAGTAAAAACGAGAACCAAAGAGAACAAGTTGACAGTGTGGACAAAAGTAAAAAGGGATTTTTACGAAATAATTAAGATTATATTTTGGTTTAATAGTTTTATGAAGAAAAAACAACAAAACTACGGGTCAGTTGTTCGTACCTTTTATTTTGACGAAATTACCCTAGTTGACGATATTGTCATCTCGGAGTTGACGATATCGTCAACTCAATTCATGATATCGTCAACTCTTTCAAACATCAGAAATTTTGCATTGTTTTTCCTTTGAAGTTCTGATTCATTTAGAATTTGAATATATCTAGATTTGCATCAGTTAGTTAAATTAACTTGTGATTAGAAATCGGGGCTCAATTCCTCCATATTGATTAATGATATCGTCATCTCAGATGACGATATAACATTGAGTTTTTCTAAAGAGATTTCCACTAACCATCCATAATTCCATACATTACACACTTTATTCATGTTCAGACATTCATAGATACCTTCATACATTATTCTTGAAAAAAAAAATCTTCCAAGCCTCATCTTCTTTTATATCATATATATATCAAGCGTACACACTTCATACATACTTTAGTGCATGATATGGGCTTCTAATATTCAGTAAGCCATTCACATTATAGTCTTTATATTACATCATTCCATACACAATTGTCACTAGAACATAAATGGGGAAGGTCAACATTCATACACAACACTACTAGAAAACAGGCTTTTAGCGGCCGCCATTAGCCGTCGCTAAAAGTCAAGTGGCAGTCGCTAATACTCTTTAGCGACCGCGTAACGACCGCCAAGTAGCTGCCGCGGAAACGTCGTCGCAAAAAGTATTAGCGACCGCGTGACCGCTTTTAGCGGCCGCCATAAGCCGTCGCTAAAGGTATAAATGGCGGTCGCTAATGTAATTTTTTTTATTTTCTAAATACTGAAAATTACTTTTAGCGACCGCCACTGGCGGTCGCAAATGGTTGAAATAGCGGTCGCTAATACTGTTTTGATTATATTTTTAAATTTTTTTCCTCATTTTTTTTATTATTTGCGGCCGCCCATTAGGCTTTTAGCGACCGCCATTAGCGGTCGCTAATACTACATTTGCGACCGCCATGGCGGTCGCTAATGCCAAAATTCTTTTTTAAATAAATTTTTTTATATTTTTCAATTCTTATCCTGCTGTTTGTACCTGTATTATGTTTGTACCTGTATTTGTACCTGAACAGTTTATATATCTACAACTATAACATTCAATTAAAAATACAAATAACAAAACAAAGTCTTATATTAAAAACATTTATAACATTACAAATGTTTAAACAAATTATAATCGTTACAAAAAAACTTTAAAAAAAAAAGAAAAACAAATATATTTGCTGGGAAGGGTGCCGTGATCGATCCGATGCTCTGAAACCTGAAGACAAAAAAGGAAAACAAATAGTAAAAGTTAATTATAAAAATTATGAATATATAGTAAATATAAATAAAATCAAGTATTAAGAGCAAAATTTTGAAAGTTAAACCTACGTTTCAACTATATAAGCAATTCGAAAGTTGGAATCTAGAGCCATCAGTTCCGGCAATTCAGGAATGATTATGGGCTCGTGCCCGTCCAGATTCACGGCCACCGGAGCCTGTTTTCTCAGTTTGGGCGCTCAGAGGCTAATTTTCTAAGTTCTAAGTTAAACCTACGATTTTACTATACAATCAATTCGGGAGTCGAAATCTCGAGCGGTCAGTTCCGGCAAGTCCGGAATGACCATGGGCTCGTGCCCGTCCAGTTTCATAGACACCGGAGCCCATTGTCTCGGTTTGGGCCCTCCGAATCTGATTTTCTAAGTTTTAAGTTAACGTTATAAGTTAAACCAACATTTCAACTATACGAGTAATCTGGGAGTCAAAATCTCGAGCTGTCAGTTCCTACGGGTCACCCTACCCTCGAGCGAAGTGCTCGTGCCGGTTACGAAATTTTCCGGGGGCCGTATCCCGTTCCGGACCCCGGCGGGCCGTTTTCGAGCCTAAGTGTTGGAAAATCCGATGTTTTCGCTCGTAATTCTCTAACCGGGAGTCCTATTTGCGAGCCGTCAGTTCCTACAGGTCACTCTACCCTCGAGCGAAGTGCTCGTGCCGGATTCGAAATATTCCGGGGGCCGTTTCCCGTTCCGGACCACCGACGGGCCGTTTTCGAGCCAAAGTGTTGGAAAATCCGATGTTTTCGCTCGTAATTCTCTAACCGGGAGTCCTATTTGCGAGCCGTCAGTTCCTACAGGTCACTCTACCCTCGAGCGAAGTGCTCGTGCCGGTTTCGAAATATTTCGGGGGCCGTTTCCCGTTCCGGACCCCCGACGGGCCGTTTTCGAGCCTAAGTGTTGGAAAATCCGATGTTTTCGCTCGTAATTCTCTAACCGGGAGTCCTATTTGCGAGCCGTCAGTTCCTACAGGTCACTCTACCCTCGAGCGAAGTGCTCGTGCCGGTTTCGAAATATTCCGGGGGCCATTTCCCGTTCCGGACCCCCGACGGGCCGTTTTCGAGCCTAAGTGTTGGAAAATCCGATGTTTTCGCTCGTAATTCTCTAACCGGGAGTCCTATTTGCGAGCCGTCAGTTCCTACAGGTCACTCTACCCTCGAGCGAAGTGCTCGTGCCGGTTTCGAAATATTCCGGGGGCCGTTTCCCTTTCCGGACCCCCGACGGGCCGTTTTCGAGCCTAAGTGTTGGAAAATCCGATGTTTTCGCTCGTAATTCTCTAACCGGGAGTCCTATTTGCGAGCCGTCAGTTCCTACAGGTCACTCTACCCTCGAGCGAAGTGCTCGTGCCGGTTTCGAAATATTCCGGGGGCCGTTTCCCGTTCCGGACCCCCGACGGGCCGTTTTCGAGCCTAAGTGTTGGAAAATCCGATGTTTTCGCTCGTAATTCTCTAACCGGGAGTCCTATTTGCGAGCCGTCAGTTCCTACAGGTCACTCTACCCTCGAGCGAAGTGCCCTTGCCGGTTTCGAAATATTCCGGGGGCCGTTTCCCGTTCCGGACCCCCGGCGGGCCGTTTTCGAGCCTAAGTGTTGGAAAATCCGATGTTTTCGCTCGTAATTCTCTAACCGGGAGTCCTATTTGCGAGCCGTCAGTTCCTACAGGTCACTCTACCCTCGAGCGAAGTGCTCTTGCCGGTTTTCAAATATTCCGGGGGCCGTCTCCCGTTCCGGACCCCCGGCGGGCCGTTTTCGAGCCTAAGTGTTGGAAAATCCGATGTTTTCGCTCGTATTCTCTAAACCGGGAGTCCTATTTGCGAGCCGTCAGTTCCTACAGGTCACTCTACCCTCGAGCGAAGTGCTCGTGCCGGTTTCGAAATATTCCGGGGGCCGTATCCCGTTCCGGACCCCCGGCGGGCCGTTTTCGAGCCTAAGTGTTGGAAAATCCGATGTTTCGCTCGTAATTCTCTAACCGGGAGTCTATTTGCGAGCCGTCAGTTCCTACAGGTCACTCTACCCTCGAGCGAAGCGCGTGCCGGTTTCGAAATATTCCGGGGGCCGTTTCCCGTTCCGGACCCCCGACGGGCCGTTTTCGATCCTAAAGTGTGGAAAATCCGATGTTTCGCTCGTATTCTCTAACCGGGGAGTCCTATTGCGAGCCGTCAGTTCCTACAGGTCACTCTACCCTCGAGCGAAGTGCTCTTGCCGGTTTCGAAATTTTCCGGGGGCCGTTTCCCGTTCCGGACCCCCGGCGGGCCGTTTTCCGAGCCTAAGTGTTGGAAAATCCGATGTTTTCGCTCGTAATTCTCTAACCGGGAGTCCTATTTGCGAGCCGTCAGTTCCTACAGGTCACTCTACCCTCGAGCGAAGTGCTCGTGCCGGTTTCGAAATATTCCGGGGGCCGTTTCCCGTTCCTGGACCCCCGGCGGGCCGTTTTCGAGCCTAAGTGTTGGAAAATCCGATGTTTTCGCTCGTAATTCTCTAACCGGGAGTCCTATTTGCGAGCCGTCAGTTCCTACAGGCTCACTCTACCCTCGATCGAAGTGCTCTTGCCGGTTTCGAATTATTCCGGGGGCCGTTTCCCAGTTCCGGACCCCCGGAGGGCCGTTTTCGAGCCTAAGTGTTGGAAAATCCGATGTTTTCGCTCGTAATTCTCTAACCGGGAGTCCTATTTGCGAGCCGTCAGTTCCTACAGGTCACTCTACCCTCGAACGAAGTGCTCGTGCCGTTTTGAAATTTTCCGGGGGCCGTATCACGTACCGGACCCCCGGCGGGCCGTTTTCGAGCCTAAGTGTTAGAAAATCCGATGTTTTCGCTCGTAATTCTCTAACCGGGAGTCCTATTTGCGAGCCGTCAGTTCCTACAGGTCACTCTAACCCTCGAGCGAAGTGCTCGTGCCGGTTTCGAAATATTCCGGGGGCCGTTTCCCGTTCCGGACCCCCGGCGGGCCGTTTTCGAGCCTAAGTGTTGGAAAATCCGATGTTTTCGCTCGTAATTCTCTAACCGGGAGTCCTATTTGCGAGCCGTCAGTTCCTACAGGTCACTCTACCCTCGAGCGAAGTGCTCCTTGCCGGTTTCGAAATATTCCGGGGGCCGTATCCCGTTCCGGACCCCCGGCGGGCCGTTTTCGAGCCTAAGTGTTGGAAAATCCGATGTTTTCGCTCGTAATTCTCTAACCGGGAGTCCTATTTGCGAGCCGTCAGTTCCTACAGGTCACTCTACCCTCGAGCGAAGTGCTCGTGCCGGTTTCGAAATATTCCGGGGGCCGTTTCCCGTTCCGGACCCCCGGCGGGCCGTTTCGAGCCTAAGTGTTGGAAAATCCGATGTTTTCGCTCGTAATTCTCTAACCGGGAGTCCTATTTGCGAGCCGTCAGTTCCTACAGGTCACTCTACCCTCGAGCGAAGTGCTCGTGCCGGTTTCGAAATATTCCGGGGGCCGTATCCCGTTCCGGACCCCCGGCGGGCCGTTTTCGAGCCTAAGTGTTGGAAAATCCGATGTTTTCGCTCGTAATTCTCTAACCGGGAGTCCTATTTGCGAGCCGTCAGTTCCTACAGGTCACTCTACCCTCGAGCGAAGTGCTCGTGCCGGTTTCGAAATATTCCGGGGGCCGTTTCCCGTTCCGGACCCCCGGCGGGCCGTTTTCGAGCCTAAGTGTTGGAAAATCCGATGTTTTCGCTCGTAATTCTCTAACCGGGAGTCCTATTTGCGAGCCGTCAGTTCCTACAGGTCACTCTACCCTCGAGCGAAGTGCTCGTGCCGGTTTCGAAATATTCCGGGGGCCGTTATCCCGTTCCGGACCCCCGGCGGGCCGTTTTCGAGCCTAAGTGTTGGAAAATCCGATGTTTTCGCTCGTAATTCTCTAACCGGGAGTCCTATTTGCGAGCCGTCAGTTCCTACAGGTCACTCTACCCTCGAGCGAAGTGCTCGTGCCGGTTTCGAAATATTCCGGGGGCCGTTTCCCGTTCCGGACCCCCGGCGGGCCGTTTTCGAGCCTAAGTGTTGGAAAATCCGATGTTTTCGCTCGTAATTCTCTAACCGGGAGTCCTATTTGCGAGCCGTCAGTTCCTACAGGTCACTCTACCCTCGAGCGAAGTGCTCGTGCCGGTTTCGAAATATTCCGGGGGCCGTATCCCTTTCCGGACCCCCGGCGGGCCGTTTTCCGAGCCTAAGTGTTGGAAAATCCGATGTTTTCCGCTCGTAATTCTCTAACCGGGAGTCCTATTTGCGAGCCGTCAGTTCCTACAGGTCACTCTACCCTCGAGCGAAGTGCTCGTGCCGGTTTCGAAATTTTCCGGGGGCCGTATCCCGTTCCGGACCCCCGGCGGGCCGTTTTCGAGCCTAAGTGTTGGAAAATCCGATGTTTTTCGCTCGTAATTCTCTAACCGGGAGTCCTATTTGCGAGCCGTCAGTTCCTACAGGTCACTCTACCCTCGAGCGAAGTGCTCGTGCCGGTTTCGAAATATTCCGGGGGCCGTTTCCCGTTCCGGACCCCCGGCGGGCCGTTTTCGAGCCTAAGTGTTGGAAAATCCGATGTTTTCGCTCGTAATTCTCTAACCGGGAGTCCTATTTGCGAGCCGTCAGTTCCTACAGGTCACTCTACCCTCGAGCGAAGTGCTCGTGCCGGTTTCGAAATATTCCGGGGGCCGTTTCCCGTTCCGGACCCCCGGCGGGCCGTTTTCCGAGCCTAAGTGTTGGAAAATCCGATGTTTTCGCTCGTAATTCTCTAACCGGGAGTCCTATTTGCGAGCCGTCAGTTCCTACAGGGTCACTCTACCCTCGAGCGAAGTGCTCGTGCCGGTTTCGAAATATTCCGGGGGCCGTATCCCGTTCCGGACCCCCGGCGGGCCGTTTTCGAGCCTAAGTGTTGGAAAATCCGATGTTTTCGCTCGTAATTCTCTAACCGGGAGTCCTATTTGCGAGCCGTCAGTTCCTACAGGTCACTCTACCCTCGAGCGAAGTGCTCGTGCCGGTTTCGAAATATTCCGGGGGCCGTATCCCGTTCCGGACCCCCGGCGGGCCGTTTTCGAGCCTAAGTGTTGGAAAATCCGATGTTTTCGCTCGTAATTCTCTAACCGGGAGTCCTATTTGCGAGCCGTCAGTTCCTACAGGTCACTCTACCCTCGAGCGAAGTGCTCGTGCCGGTTTCGAAATTTTCCGGGGGCCGTTTCCCGTTCCGGACCCCCGGCGGGCCGTTTTCGAGCCTAAGTGTTGGAAAATCCGATTGTTTTCGCTCGTAATTCTCTAACCGGGAGTCCTATTTGCGAGCCGTCAGTTCCTACAGGTCACTCTACCCTCGAGCGAAGTGCTCGTGCGGTTTCGAAATTTTCCGGGGGCCGTATCCCGTTCCGGACCCCCGGCGGGCCGTTTTTCGAGCCTAAGTGTTGGAAAATCCGATGTTTTCGCTCGTAATTCTCTAACCGGGAGTCCTATTTGCGAGCCGTCAGTTCCTACAGGTCACTCTACCCTCGAGCGAAGTGCTCGTGCCGGTTTCGAAATTTTCCGGGGGCCGTATCCCGTTCCGGACCCCCGGCGGGGCCGTTTTCGAGCCTAAGTGTTGGAAAATCCGATGTTTTCGCTCGTAATTCTCTAACCGGGAGTCCTATTTGCGAGCCGTCAGTTCCTACAGGTCACTCTACCCTCGAGCGAAGTGCTCGTGCCGGTTTCGAATATTCCGGGGGCCGTATCCCGTTCCGGACCCCCGGCGGGCCGTTTTCGAGCCTAAGTGTTGGAAAATCCGATGTTTTCGCTCGTAATTCTCTAACCGGGAGTCCTATTTGCGAGCCGTCAGTTCCTACAGGTCACTCTACCCTCGAGCGAAGTGCTCGTGCCGGTTTCGAAATATTCCGGGGGCCGTATCCCGTTCCGGACCCCCGGCGGGCCGTTTTCGAGCCTAAGTGTTGGAAAATCCGATGTTTTCGCTCGTAATTCTCTAACCGGGAGTCCTATTTGCGAGCCGTCAGTTCCTACAGGTCACTCTACCCTCGAGCGAAGTGCTCGTGCCGGTTTCGAAATTTTCCGGGGGCCGTATCCCGTTCCGGACCCCCGGCGGGCCGTTTTCGAGCCTAAGTGTTGGAAAATCCGATGTTTTCGCTCGTAATTCTCTAACCGGGAGTCCTATTTGCGAGCCGTCAGTTCCTACAGGTCACTCTACCCTCGAGCGAAGTGCTCGTGCCGGTTTCGAAATTTTCCGGGGGCCGTTATCCCGTTCCGGACCCCCGACGGGCCGTTTTCGAGCCTAAGTGTTGGAAAATCCGATGTTTTCGCTCGTAATTCTCTAACCGGGAGTCCTATTTGCGAGCCGTCAGTTCCTACAGGTCACTCTACCCTCGAGCGAAGTGCTCGTGCAGGTTTCGAAATATTCCGGGGGCCGTATCCCGTTCCGGACCCCCGGCGGGCCGTTTTCGAGCCTAAGTGTTGGAAAATCCGATGTTTTCGCTCGTAATTCTCTAACCGGGAGTCCTATTTGCGAGCCGTCAGTTCCTACAGGTCACTCTACCCTCGAGCGAAGTGCTCGTTGCCGGTTTCGAAATTTTCCGGGGGCCGTATCCCGTTCCGGACCCCCGGCGGGCCGTTTTCGAGCCTAAGTGTTGGAAAATCCGATGTTTTCGCTCGTAATTCTCTAAACCGGGAGTCCTATTTGCGAGCCGTCAGTTCCTACAGGTCACTCTACCCTCGAGCGAAGTGCTCGTGCCGGTTTCGAAATTTTCCGGGGGCCGTATCCCGTTCCGGACCCCCGCGGGCCGTTTTCGAGCCTAAGTGTTGGAAAATCCGATGTTTTCGCTCGTAATTCTCTAACCGGGAGTCCTATTTGCGAGCCGTCAGTTCCTACAGGTCACTCTACCCTCGAGCGAAGTGCTCGTGCCGGTTTCGAAATTTTCCGGGGGCCGTTTCCCGTTCCGGACCCCCGTCGGGCCGTTTTCGAGCCTAAGTGTTGGAAAATCCGATGTTTTCGCTCGTAATTCTCTAACCGGGAGTCCTATTTGCGAGCCGTCAGTTCCTACAGGTCACTCTACCCTCGAGCGAAGTGCTCGTGCCGGTTTCGAAATATTCCGGGGGCCGTTTCCCAGTTCCGGACCCCCGGAGGGCCGTTTTCGAGCCTAAGTGTTGGAAAAATCCGATGTTTTCGCTCGTAATTCTCTAACCGGGAGTCCTATTTGCGAGCCGTCAGTTCCTACAGGTCACTCTACCCTCGAGCGAAGTGCTCGTGCCGGTTTCGAAATATTCCGGGGGCCGTTATCCCGTTCCGGACCCCCGGCGGGCCGTTTTCGAGCCTAAGTGTTGGAAAATCCGATGTTTTCGCTCGTAATTCTCTAACCGGGGAGTCCTATTTGCGAGCCGTCAGTTCCTACAGGTCACTCTACCCTCGAGCGAACTGCTCGTGCCGGTTTCGAAATTTTCCGGGGGCCGTATCCCGTTCCGGACCCCCGGCGGGCCGTTTCGAGCCTAAGTGTTGGAAAATCCGATGTTTTCGCTCGTAATTCTCTAACCGGGAGTCCTATTTGCGAGCCGTCAGTTCCTACAGGTCACTCTAACCCTCGAGCGAAGTGCTCGTGCAGGTTTCGAAATCTTCCGGGGCCGTTTCCCGTTCCGGACCCCCGGCGGGCCGTTTTCGAGCCTAAGTGTTGGAAAATCCGATGTTTTCGCTCGTAATTCTCTAACCGGGAGTCCTATTTGCGAGCCGTCAGTTCCTACAGGTCACTCTACCCTCGAGCGAAGTGTCTTGCCGGTTTTGAAATAATTCCGGGGGCCGTATCCCGTTCCGGACCCCCGGCGGGCCGTTTTCGAGCCTAAGTGTTGGAAAATCCGATGTTTTCGCTCGTAATTCTCTAACCGGGAGTCCTATTTGCGAGCCGTCAGTTCCTACAGGTCACTCTACCCTCGAGCGAAGTGCTCGTGCCGGTTTCGAAATTCCGGGGGCCGTTATCCGTTCCGGACCCCGGCGGGCCGTTTCGAGCCTAAGTGTTGGAAAAATCCGATGTTTTCTGCTCGTAATTCTCTAACCGGGAGTCCTATTTGCGAGCCGTCAGTTCTACAGGTCACATCTACCTCGAGCGAAGTGCTCGTGCCGGTTTCGAAATTTCCCGGGGGCTCGTATCCCGTTCCGGACCCCCGGCGGGCCGTTTTCGAGCCTAAGGTGTTGGAAAATCCTGATGTTTCGCTCGTAATTCTCTAACCGGGAGTCCTATTGCGAGCCGTCAGTTCCTACAGGTCACTCTACCCTCGAGCGAAGTGCTCGTGCCGTTTTCGAAATTTCCGGGGGCCGTATCCCGTTCCGGACCCCGGCGGGCCGTTTTCGAGCCTAAGTGTTGGAAAATCCGATGTTTTCGCTCGTAATTCTCTAACCGGGAGTCCTATTTGCGAGCCGTCAGTTCCTACAGGTCACTCTACCCTCGAGCGAAGTGCTCGTGCCGGTTTCGAAATTTTCCGGGGGCCGTATCCCATTCCGGACCCCCGGCGGGCCGTTTTCGAGCCTAAGTGTTGGAAAATCCGATGTTTTCGCTCGTTAATTCTCTAACCGGGAGTCGCTATTGCGAGCCGTCAGTTCCTACAGGTCACTCTACCCTCGAGCGAAGTGCTCTTGCCGGTTTTCGAAATATCCGGGGGCCTATCCCGTTCCGGACCCCGGCGGGCCGT
>WHSA01000070.1:0-83984 GCA_012931725.1 Litsea cubeba
AGGAGTTCAGGCTTCTGTACTTTCAGCTCGTCGCCTTCTGTGATTTTTTGAAGGAGAAGGAGGGTTTGAAAGTTAGATCCAGCAGTTGGAAGAGTTCTAGCTCTTCGTTCCCCAACTTTTTTTATAGCAGGGAGTCTTCTGATAGTGCGACCCAGGAAGCCAGGGCTCAGGATCCGAGTTCGAAGAAGATCTTGGCTATCAAGAAGAGTTGAGAGATATTCTGTGCGAGTACAAACTCCATATGTCCTGACATTGCACTGCGGAGAGATCTCGCTGTTTACCTCACTTATTGGCTTGGTGAGGCTATTTTTGCTGGAGGAGATGGAACGCACATCAGGCACGCATTTGTATTTTTTCCGGCTTGTCAGATGGCGATTGGAGAGAAGCTTGCTTTGGTGCCAGCTCTTTACCCATACCTGTGTACCGAACTGCAAGCTGCTTGCTTTTTTGGTTCGGCTTGGGCTCCCTATGAATAGGGTATTTTCAGCCCACATCTTTTATTCGTGGTACGTGTACCACTGTCCTGGCTTCCACCGGCTGGGTGCCGCACAGGATGATGATCCTCTAATGATTTGGTTGGCTAAGGGCAAAGCCGTGTCCGAATCACTTTTGTTTGCCTGCATGAGGATCCGACGGTTCAGGGACGTCGAGATGGGGCAGTCTTCCGTGAAGCTTTCTCCGGAATTGCGGAAGAAGGCTTTTGATTTTGGTGCCTCCCGAGACTCTACCAGGGCGGGGTCGAGAAGGCATTACTCCTTGACGAATGCAGAGAAGGAGTGGCTTTTCAACATATGTGTCGGCACGATGGTGTACCGCAGACATCTTTTCGTCGACATCCAGCCGTATGTACCCTCTCGCTTTGCTTTGCAGTTGGGCTTTTCTCAAGGCGTTGTTGGAGCGCCTTCAAGCATGGTGAAGCGCTTTGGAGGTTTACAGGACGGGAGAAATGCATGGGATTTCTATAGTGCTGAAGACATTACAACCATGATCTCTTATCCTGTGTTGTTGACTTCCCGGACTGCCGGCTTTGCGAAGTGGTTTCGCAGAGAGCTTTTCGGCACATCAGGGGCTTTCCAAGAAGGAGCTTGATGTGAAGCTGGCATCTGGAAAGGCCCTTGGAAAGTCGGATGGCGTCCGGCGAGAGGAAGTTTGGGCCTTCCTTTCTGGAGAGAAGCACAAGATAGGCTTTCTCGGTGACCAGGGCGTCCATTGGTTCTGAAGTTGTTCGAGAAATAACTGATGAGGCTTAGAGCAGCTAGAACAGGAGGAAACCGAACTTGGTGCTTGGATGCAAGCGGCGCAAAGGCAAGCTTCCGTGGAGTCTATTGGTAAGAGTAGACCATCCAGTGAGGAGTCAAGTGGGAAACCTGACTCTGACAGCGGGGCAGGTTCCTCTAAGAAGCGAGCCCGCAGGAGTAAGAGGAGGAGGAGGAGTCATCATCGCAGCAAAGGGGCAGCATGAGGACTCTCCTGACTTGGAAGTCCCCTCTTACTATCAATGAGGAGGTGCCAGGGAATGCTGACGAGCCTCCAGAGAAGAGAGTCCGAGAAGAAAGAAGCCGTCGGTGAAGGTATGATTCTTCCTTTTTCTCTTTCCATTTCTTTTCATGGGATTTTTCCATGTTCTGATTTGCTTCTGTTTCTGCTTTTCTTCTTTTGTTTTCTTTTTTTTTAGCAGAGGAAGACTGGTGATGCCTGAGGTTCCAACCGATGAGGTGGTGAGGATCCTGTCGGGGCACCTGAAGAAGAACCGAGGGACTCTGGAGTGAATCCAGAATCTCCAATTGGTATGACTTTTTTTTTTCTTTTTTTTTTTGTGTCTGTGACTTGGTTTGCTAACATTTTTCTTGTCAGCTGACTTGCCACAGGATTCTGATGACTTGAACCATCGATGGACAGCAAATGTTGGATATGCTTCCGATGAGTTCATGGAGGAAGTGTCTTCCGCCAGTCTTGAAGAAGGTATTTTGTAGTAATAACCCTGATAATGATTTTCAAACAGGATCATATTCATACCTTTTTGTGTTTCTTGTGCAGGTTTTTGAGGTGACAGAGGAGAGTCCGTCACTTCCTTCAGAACCAGAGCAAGGGGATACCAGAGGTCGATCCAGAGGTAGAGACTCATGGGACCAGTTCTGACACTGTTGAGGAGATACCTCGTGCTGAGATTCCTTCCCGAGCAGGAGCAGCTTCAACTGGAAAGAGTTCTTTTGTTACTCTTCCAACGGGTGATGCCATAAGTAGCCGACCAACGGAGTTGGGCGAATCTTCAGCTTGGCCATCTCTTCTTTTTGCGAAGAAGGTGGTAGTGCGGGTTCTGAGCTCTTGGATTGAGACTCTCCTTGCTGGGCACTTAGATGCCAGATTTAGCATGATCCAGCATGTGCAGGAGATTCTCAGTGATGCAGAAGAGGCTGGTCTGGATGTCACAGGTGCCAGGGCGATCGTTGATAGGATCATTAAGCTGGGTGACAAATGGTTTGAGACCATGGGTTTTCCTGACGGCCAGTTCTTCAAGGAGATGTTCCTGGACCCTGCAGATAAGGCTCAGTCTAACCTGGATGAGGCTACACAAAGCAGGAAGCAGATAGTCCGAGAGAAGAAACTTAGAAGAGCTAGCCATCATTGGGCTGACACATGACCTTAACATCCTTGATAGGGAGGTCGATGAGGCCAGAAACGTCTTGAGCATCTGCAGGCACAAGTCGCTGCCAAGTGGGCTGCAATAACAGAGGCTCGCGACAGGGAGAGTGCTCTGATTCGCCGGGTTGCAGATGCCGATCGAGTTCTTAAAAGGAAGTCTGAAGAGAACAAACAATGGCGAACTGCTCGGGATAAGCTTCCCGGTGCGAAAGAAGGGTTACAGCCCACCCCAGCATCTCATGGCAAGTTCCTGAAGAAGCGTGCCTTGGAATCCCTGACGGCTGAGGCCAAAAGTTTGCTTGAGGAGCCGAAACTCTTGGCTGGAGACTATTTTTGGCTGAGCTCCTTTTTTTTATAACAGAAACTATCCTTCTTTTTTTTTTTTGGTACCACTTGTATTTTTTTGGTACTTTTTTTTGTAGTGGTTGTGAACACTTTCTTCTTTTTTTGGTACCACATGTATTTTTTTGGTACTCTTCTTTTTTTGTTTTCCCTATGCTCACTTAAATCTTTTTGTGATGAAAGTAATTGCTAAATGGGATGCTTCTTTTTTTTTGTTTTCCCTACGCTCACTTAAATCTTTTTGTGATAAAAGTAATTGCTAAATGGGATGCTTCTTTTTTTTTTGTTTTCCCTACGCTCACTTAAATCTTTTTGTGATAAAAGTAATTGCTAAATGGGATTTGATCAAAAGTTTTATCATTTTGTGAAAATCTTTTGTCAAATGATTGTTCTGGCATGGGAGCCAGATTTTGTTTATGGAATGGAAGCCGATTTTGGCATGAGAGCCAGCTTTTTGTGGCATTGATAGCCGAGTTTGTTTTGTGGCATTGATAACCGGTTTGTGGCATTTATAGCCTGTTTTGGTGGCATCTATAGCCGGTTTTGGTGGCATTGATAGCCGAGTTTTTGAAATCCAAGTTTTTGGTCTATGGCATTGATAGCCGGTTTTGTTTTATGGCATTGATAGCCGGTTTTGTGGCATTTATAGCCTGTTTGTGGCATTGATAGCCGTTTGTGGCATTTATAGCCTGTTTCGTTGGCATCTATAGCCGGTTTTTGGTTTTCAAAAATGCAAGTATCGACTAAAAGTCGCCTCCCTACTGAATGTTCTTGCAAGTATCGATGGAATGTCGCAACCTTGCTCATTCGGTTGCGAGTATCGATGGAATGTCGCATCCTCGTGGATTGGGTGCAAGTATCGATGGAATGTCGCATCCTTGCTTTGCAAAAATTTTGGTTTTGCGGGTATTGACTTGATGTCGTTTCCCCACGATTTTTGAAATTTGTGGTTTTCTCGAACCTTTGGGTTATGGATATCAACTCAAATGTTGCGTCTCCATAGTTTTTTAGGTTTTTTTTGAACCTTTGAAATTTGGGTTGTGGATATCAACTGAAATGTTGCATCTCCACGGTTTTGGATTTTTCAAGTATCGACGAAATGTCGCTTCCCTGCGATTTTGGAAGTGTCGAACGTGGTTCGCATTCTTCCAATTTGTGCGAGTATCAACTAAGCGTCGCTTCCCCCGCATTTTTTTGAAAAACCATTTATTTGTTTAAAGACACGAGGAGGGTCATAAGTTTTGACCTAAAACCATTTAGGCGGTAAAAGGTAGGGTGGACTAGGGTGGAAATCCCTGAATCTGGATTTTGTTTCAAACCATGAATTTTGGGTTCAAGGGTTGAAAAGTTTGCTCAAGTTAGGGAAAGGTTCCTAAACTTGGATTATTTTGAACAATGAAACGATGAAAGTAAGCATTGCTTAAATTTCTAGAAATTTAAGCAATGCTTACTTTCATCGTTTCATTGTTCAAAAATCCAAGTTTAGGAACCTTTCCCTAACTTGACCAAAATTTTCAACCATTGAACTCGAAATTCATGGTTTGAAACAAAATCCGGATTCAGGGATTTCCACCCTAGTCCACCCTACCTTTTACTGCCTAAATGGTTTTAGGTCAAAACTTATGACCCTCGTGTCTTTAAACAAAAAAAAAATGGTTTTTCAAAAAGCCGCGGGGAAGCGACGCTTAGTCAATACTCGCACAAATCGGAAGCATGCGAACCACGTTCGACACTTCCAAAATCGCAGGGAAGCGACATTTCGTCGATACTTGCAAAATCCAAAACCGTGGAGATGCAACATTTTTGTTGATATCCACAACCCCAATTTCAAAGGTTCGAAAAAACCTAAAAAACCATGGAGACGCAACATTTCAGTTGATATCCATAACCCAAAGGTTCGATAAAACCACAAATTTCAAAAATCGTGGGGAAACGACATCAAGTCAGTACCCGCAAAACCAAAATTTTTGAAAAAGCAAGGATGCGACATTCCATCGATACTTGCACCCAAATCCGCGAGGATGCGACATTCCATCGATACTCGCAACCGAATGAGCAAGGATGCAACATTCCATCGATACTTGCAAGAACATTCAGCAGGGAGGCGACTTTTAGTCGATACTTGCATTTTTGAAAACCAAACCGGCTATAAATGCCACAAAACGGCTATAGATGCCACCAAACCAAACCGGCTATAAATGCCACAAAACGGCTATAGATGCCACCAACCAAACCGGCTATAAATGCCACCAAAACAAAACCGGCTATCAATGCCAGAAACCAAAAAACTTGGCTTTCAAAAAAAAAACTCGGCTATCAATGCCACCAAAACCGGCTATAGATGCCACCAAAACAGGCTATAAATGCCACAAACCGGCTATCAATGCCACAAAACAAACTCGGCTATCAATGCCAAAAAAAAGCTTTCTCTCATGCTAGAATCGGCTTTCATGCCACAAAAAAAATCTAGCTCCCATGCCAAAACAATCATTTGACAAAAGATTTTCAAAAAATGACAAACTTTTGACCAAATCCCATTTAGCAATTACTTTTATCACAAAAAGATTTAAGTAAGCGTAGGGAAAACAAAAAAAAAAAGCATCCCATTTAGCAATTACTTTCATCACAAAAAGATTTAAGTGAGCGTAGGAAAAACAAAAAAAAAAGAATACCAAAAAATACATGTGGTACCAAAAAAAAAGAAAGTGTTCACAAGCACTACAAAAAAAAATACAAGTACCAAAAAAAATACAAGTGGTCCCAAAAAAAAAAAAGGATAGTTTCTGTTACAAAAAAAAAAAAAAAAAACAGGAGCTCAGCCAAAAATAGTCTCCAGCCAAGAGTTCAGCTCCTCAAGCAAACTTTTGGCCTCAGCCGTCAGGGATTCCAGGGCACGCTTCTTCAGGAATTTGCCATGAGATGCTGGGGTGGGCTGTAACCCTTTCTTTCGCACCGGGAAGCTTATCCCGAGCAGTTTGCCATCGTTTGCTTCACATCAAGCTCCTTCTTGGAAAGCCCTCGATATGCCAAAAAGCTCTCTGCGAACCACTTCGCAAAGCCGGCAGTCCGGGAAGTCAACAACACAGGATAAGAGATCATGGCTGTAGTGTCTTCAGCACTATAGAAAGCCCATGTATTTCTCCCGTCCTAGTAAAACCTCCAAAGCGCTTCACCATGCTTGAAGGCGCTCCAACAACTCCTTGAGAAAAACCCAACTGCAAAGCAAAGCGAGAGGGTACATACGGCTGGATATCGACGAAAAGATGTCTGCGGTACACCATCGTGCCGACACGTATGCTGAAAAGCCACTCTTTCTTGGCTTTCGTCAAGGAAGTAATGCCTTCCCGACCCCGCCCTGGTAGAGTCTCGGGAGGCACCAAAATCAAAAACCTTCTTCCGCAACTCCGGAGAAAGCTTCACTGAAGACTGCCCCATCTCGACGTCCCTGAACCGTCGGATCCTCATGCGGGCAAACAAAAGTGAATCGGACACGGCTTTGCCCTTAGCCAGCCGAATCATCAGAGTATCATCATCCTGTGCGGCACCCAGCCGGTGGAAGCCGGGACAGTGGTACACGTACCACGAATAAAAGATGTGGGCTGAAAATACCCTATTCATAGGGAGCCCAAGCCGAACCAATGTCAGGATATATGGCGTTTGTACTCGCACAGAAATCTCTCAACTCTTCTTGCATAGCCAAGATCTTCTTCGAACTTGGATCCTGAGCCCTGGCTTCCTGGGTCACACTATCAGAAGACTCCCTGCTATAAAAAAAGTTGGGGAACGAAGAGCTAGTACTCTTCCAACTGCTGGATCTAACTTTCAAACCCTCCTTCTCCTTCAAAAAATCATAGAAGGCGACGAGCTGAAAGTACAGAAGCCTGAACTCCTCAGACTGCCCTTCAAGGACGCTGTAGATCGGCATAAACTCCTCATAGAGTTTGCCAAGGATGGGCAATCCAGTAATGGCGCTCAGCTCCTTCAAAGAGAAACCAATCTCACCATTCGTCACAATGGAGGTATTGGTTTGTGGGAGGAATGACTCCAGCATAGCCATGAAGGCCTCGTCGGAAAAGATCACGGTCTCCCTAAAGGCGCGGACAGCATCAAAAATCCCGGCTTCCTTCAAAATGGCGCACCAATCAGCAGGATGCGATCCGTCCACGACTTCCACTCGGAGTCAGCATTGAAACGGCCACGAAGTCGAAAAGGCTTTATCCAATTGTTGTCGTCGCCGCTGAAAATACCAAGGCCCACCGGTCTCAAATCGACCGACGGATAATAAGAGCCCTGGTAGCCGCTGGATGGCATCAACAGGTCCATGTCAACAGGCGACCTCTCCGTATATCCAGGAGAACCGGCAACTAAAACCCCGATCTTGATTACATTTGTCCTTCTCACCCAGCTTGGAGGATCTTCCCTCTTAGAGCACGTGGGGGTAAGGCTCATGATCGAGACAGTGCGATCAAACGTTGACCGGGTAGCAATAGTCTTCTTCTCACCATCTGCTGTGAAAGAGAACTGAAAACATCTCCTCTGGTATGTCATGTCATCAGGGACGGCATCACCAAAGAAGAAGGTAGGCTTGGGTAAAACACTCTGATCTTCCATCACCCATGGACGACTGCTTACCATGATCTTATAGAATTCCTCTCCCTTTAGAGTGACCAGTCGCTGCCTCATCTCATCTCTGTTGAGGGAGTCGCACTCTTCCAGATTTCTCTCAACATACTGGACCTTCTCAAAGGCCTGCTGAACGGCCGGATTAGAAGATCTAGCAGATCGACGAGGTACGCTTGTAGCAGGCTCTTTACCCTTGTTCGTTCTGGAGGAACCACCTGCAAAGGTTGGAAAAGAAAAAGATCAAACATCAAAATGACAGAATCTCGCTAAAAAAAATCTGGCGAAATTTTGACATGATGCCGGGGCAATTCCGAAGAAAATGAACTATCCCGAAAGAAATAGAAAGCTTGAAGATGGGCTCAACATTGCTGCGAGCTCCGAAACTCCAAACTTTCGAAACCTCAAAGTCTTCGCAAAATAAGGAAGGGCTCAACATCACTGCGAGCTCCAAATTCCCAAATTTGCGAAAACTTCCAGGTATGCTATCACATCATGCTATAAAATTCAATTTACAAAAAAAATATACATGCATGAACATCTTGGTTTGCCAAAAAAATGCATTATCATGATGAGCAAAAAAAAAAGAAAACTTTCTCAAAAAAAAAGGGAGAAAGGAGAAAGAAAAAGAATAAAAAAAGGGAAAAGAAAACTTTCTCAAAAAAAAGGGAGAAAGGAGAAAGAAAAAGAACAAAAAAAGAGAAAATAAACTTTCTCAAAAAAAAAGGGAGAAAGAAAGAAAAAAAAAAAGGGCTGGCCCACAGGCCACGTGGCCGTACGGCCAGATCCGTACGGCCCACAAAAAAAAAAGAAAGCATAAAAAAAAGAGATAAGAAAAAACGTGTGAAAAAAAAAGCAAACACGTGGAAAAAGAAAAAAAAAAGAAGAAAAGAAAAGAAATAAACAAAAAAAAAGGGAACCTACTTGAAGCCATTGATGGTGAAGAAGAAGAAAAGTCTTGAAGATCTTGAAGAAGAAGAACTCTTGGTCTTGAAGCCCTCTTGAGATTGTTTGCAAAAGAAAGCAATGAGAGCAAGAGATCCAACCTCCTCCTTGCTTTTATAGAAGAGAGCAAACCAAAGAAGGAAAGAAGGGAGAGGTAAGTGTTACTAATTAGTAACCTTACCAAAAGAAAGAAATTAGAAAGATTCTTTCCCAAAAGAAAGATATCTTGAGGGATTTTCTCCCAAAAAGAAATCAATGAGGGATTCTCTCCCAAAAGATAGGATCAATGAAAGATTCTTTCCCAAAGGAAGATATCTTGAGATATTCTCTCCCAAAATAAAGGGAACATGAGAGATTCTCTCCAAGTAAAGATATTCTTAGATATTCTCTATCCAAAGGAGATATTTTTGGATATTCTTTACAAAAATGACACCATATGAGATCTAAGCTATTTCAAAAGCTTAAGGTCCCATGGGTTAGCCCATATGAGCCAGGTTTGACCACCTAGGCACTAAAAAAAAAATTGTGCTTTTATTCAAAGAGAAATCCCTCTTACCAAGAGCATACAAAAATCGTTACATGCCTCTTTTGAGTTGATTCGACCATACAAAGAGAATTCCAAGCCCCATGAGCTTCCAAAAATCAAACCATCCAGCCTCATCTACCAAATTGAGCCAAAATCTTGAAATTGACATTCCATAAAAAACCAAACCAAATCCTGGTCCCCTAACTTGCCACATACAGCTTGTTAGGTCACAAGACCAAAACCAAAAACCAAAACCTGATCCCCCAGCATTCCACATACAGCTTGTTGGGTCACACGATCAAAACCAAACCCGACCCCCTAACCTGCCACATACAGCCTGTTAGGTCACAAGGTCAAAACCCAAATCCACATCCCTGATGTCATCTTCAAAATTTGCCTCGAGATGGTATGTGATCCCTTTCACTACCATAAAATTCCTCTGGAAGCTCAAAAGGCTACAAATACCAAAAAGAAAACACTACTCAAAGACTCTTGGTCAAGTCACAAGCTCCCCTTCACAAAATCTCTTCGAGGCACATTGACTACAAAAGTTAAGCAACTCGTCGCTGCACCTCGAGGGGGCATTTGTTGACACCAAAAATGTCACTTTACCTCTTGAAGATCCAAAGAGGTACATGAAGTCGCAACCTGCCATAAATAGGCAATGCTACTTCCAAAAAATCAAATCTTGTCAGAATCAAACAAAAACTGGAAGATCCCGCAAGACAGCGAAAAGAGGAGTACACAAGAAGTTTCGGGGCATTTCGAAATTATTTGGCCTAACTTCGCTTCTCCGACAGACGAAAAGGAGCTCCTGGCGGCGAAAGCATCAGAGACACCAAATCTTCGATCAGAGCCGATGGATGGTTTCAAAATACAAACGCTTTCTCACTCTTAACACCAGAACCATATTTCACCCTCTCATTCTCTCGCTCATCTCTCTCCTGCACACCCCTCCATCTCTCTCACTCTCTCACAGTCTCTCCCCTGCGCACCCCTCCACCTCTCTCACTCTCTCACTCTGTCACCGTTTTTTCCCAGCCCTATTTGTTCCCTCTTTCGTTCGCACGACAAAAGAACGAAGGGTTTTATTGTTTTCCCTCAATCTCGACCTGTTCAGCCGCATTTCTTCTTCCCTTTGCTCTCTCCCTCAACCTCAACCGTTCAGGTAATATCTCTTCTCCCTCTCCCCATCTCCCTCTCTTTCTCCATTTACTCTCCCCCTTTGTTCCTCTCTCTCTCTCCATCTCCCTCACATTCTCTCTTTCTAATAGGAAGGAGAGGGAAGAAAGAGAGATGAGAAAGGAAAGAAGAAGCAGCAGCAGAACCGAACCCCTCCCTTCCTTGTTGTTTTTGAATTTGTTGAGTTTTGTTTTCTTTTTCCAGGAATCTGAACAAGACACAAATCTAAGAGAAGAGTCCACCCCTTTCTGCTGTCTGAATTAATCTTCACTTGTGCAACTCAACCACTAGGGAACAAGTGTTGGTGAAAGGATCTGCTGACCCTATCATCATACATGACACATCGCATGTTTTTTTATCTCAGGTATATAAAATTTCTAAGACCTCGTTCGTATTTCATCTCTTGTTTTTGACTTCCTTTTTTCTGTTTGCATTTCTCTGATGTTTTTCATTTCGAAGACCTCGTTCGTATTTCATCGTTTCTGTTTGCATGTCTCGCGAAATCCGTGTTTCATCTTGAGAAATCTCCTTTTCCGAAGCTCGAGATCGCAGGCATGAAAATCTCAGCATCAAGGTTTCATTGATCAGCAGCGTTTTGAAATCCCGCTTCACAAAATCTTTCTACCTCCTTCATTTCTTTGGCCCTGTCCTTCTCTCACACCATCCCTCTCAGTCGATCCCTCTTCTTTCTCACGCCATCCCTCTTCTCTCACTCATCCTTCCTCTCCATTCGAAAACCCCCAAATCTCCAAACCCTTACCTCGTCTCTCTCGAACCATCATCCATCCCATCATCGAAAACCCTCTCCATTCAAAAAAACCCCAAATCAAAAGTGTTTTAGACCTTCTCCCACGACCTCTCTGGCGAGGAAGTGAACTCTCTCGACTCTCTCTCGGTTTCCAGGCAACATAAAACAAAGGAGGGGAACGAAGAAGAGGAGGAAAAGAGGAAAAAAAATTGTTGCCTTGAAAACTCAGGTATTTCCCCCTTCTCAGATTACATGTTTCATGCTCATGCTCTTTTTGTACGTCCGGAACAGAGTAGTAGCTCCCATACAAATTTAAGACATGATTCTGATGCTCTTACTTCCTAATGTCGTTCATTGAGAAATTTTAATGAGAAGCTAGGAACCATTCATTACTTTCATCATTTTACTCTCTCTCTCTGTTAACATGCATGGGATGCCTTCTTTGATAACTTGAAGGAAGATATGTTTACTGATTCTTTTTGCACCTTTTGTTTGTCTTCAATTTTTGTGAAATTCGACAACTGTAAATAGATTTCATTCTTTTCTTGTATAAAAAACAATATAGATACATTTGTGAAAGATTTGGAATAAAGTGATGATATTGAGTCTTGTTGTTTTGAAGGACTTCATCGGATAGATGAATGCTCATCGGTCTTTGTTCTTTTTAAGTAGTCCATCACTTACTGTGTCAGATTGAAAATTCTAACCTACAATGATGGAGCTTATTTTCATCTGATTTTTGGGTTTTTTTTCCTATAATTTTTCCATGGTTATTTTTCCTAGACTGAGTCCTCATCTAGAATTTTGTTTTTCTTTTTTCCTACTGTCCAATTGCAATAGTGGACCACATGTTGTGATCTGATGCATCACTGTCGACTCCAATCAGGTTAGGAGATAAGTGGAAATGGAGAATTGAAGTAACTAGTTTTGACTAGGCCTTTAATGGAACAACAAATACCAGGCTGAATTTAGATAGTTTGTAATCTAGAGTGTATCCCTTTTCTGAGGGGAAACAAAGAAAAAAAGGTGGTCCAGTGTTTCTTTCATTGCAGTTATTTGGAGTGTGGCAGCCTTTTCATTTACCCCGAGTTATCTTCCATACCAGCATATGAACTTTTTGTTGAGTGCTAGAACTCCATTGTTCTTTTACATGTTTATTGTGAATGTTCTTTTCAAAAACTAAGACAGATCCATGAACTTGACCATCTTCTTTGTCATCATATCCGTGTGTTTAAGGCAGCAATGCTTGTGTTGACACTTGACACACAAAGTTCTTTTTTATTTAAATCTTAGAAGTTCATTTTGATCCTGCACGCTCAGATCCTATAATGTGATGGTTGCGCTCATATGTAGTAACTGAAGAAATCAGATGGCCCGACTTTTATGCTGCCATTGCTGGTGTAAGTTATACAGACAGAAATCAGATGATCTGTGATTGCTTTTAAGTTCTACCCTACTAACTTTGCAGCCAGAATCTGCTAAATATTTGTCTGGACGACTACTGCGCGGCTTATGACAAATTGTAGTAAGTTGGTACATTGTGGTTGGTGTTTCTTTTTTATTATCAATAGTAACGAACATGTGATAGGAAATCTACTGCTAATAAAAATGATAGCTTGTGTTAACTTTGTTTAGCAGTGACTTGCCCAAGATTAAAGAAGTTAGGTTTCCTGAATCAAAACCATCTTTAGAGGATCAAGATAAGGTAAATGTATCTGTATCACTCAATGATGTTCACAAGAAATTTGGGGATTCAATGACTAGAGGGAATACAGAGTGCATGCATCAACAATTGCTTAGAGTTAGCAAGGTAATTGCTAGCCTGTAAATGTCTATCTTCTAATGAAGGTTAAGTCTAAAGAAGGAAATCTTTCACAACAAGAATGATGCGAATTAATTATGTTGTCAATTGAATTTGTATTCCTTATGTTGCACCATTTATTCTTTAATTGGAAGTCTGTTTGGATGTATGAAATGAGGGACCCAAGTGATTAATCCAAAAAAGAAATTGGAGTGTGTAGTATGGTAGGTTAATATGTAGCACTTTTGTAATCACTTCTCGAGCGCTGAAAAATATAAGCGTATACTTGATGATTTCATTAAAATCTAGTTAGATTTTCGCAAGATCTTCCACATTGGCAATTGTCTCTGTGTGGACAATATCACTTTGTAACAGTAAAAATGAAATTTCCAGAACAACATATCTAGAATAGCAGATTTTTACATATGATTAATCATAAAAACAAAAAGGCATGGGAGGGAAGAAAACTTTTATTTATACAAGCCTTTTGTTTGAAACTACAACAACCATAGGGATAAATCCTTACCTGCAACAATTCACTCATATATTTGACTATTGGTTATTAAAGAAAGTGTATTTTGATGGTTGAAGTTAAGATGTTCATACTTCTTATAGCATTGCACATGATCAATACATCCACCTGATTTTCAGGTTGTGTCAAGCCGATGGTCATGTCCACCAGTTGCTGCAGGCTTAAAGTTAGGCACTAAGAAATGGCAACATTAATGATAAATACAAATAATTTAAGGGAGTTAAGAGAAGACAAACTTGCATATCAGCTTTTTGAAACTTGGGATATGTTTGCAAGAAGGAAATTGCAACCCAATTAGGTACATGACATCAAATTTCATAATCTCTTTTTTTTTATGAATAAAGTATGAACAAATTGCTTTCAGTTTCTTAAAAATCTCTTAGTCTCATATTTGTTTGGATTCCGAGTAAAGAATATTAGATTCAGGAGAAAAAAATTAAAAATTCAAGGTACTCAACGTGTCAAAGCTTGACTTACAACACTCTCACATGTTTTTAGCACTCACAGCCTGACATGTGATGGTAGTATTAAAGTCCAAAATTAGGTTATGCATAGGCCTTCTTAAACTATAGTATTTACACTTTCACACTTGTGCACTAAGCTTGATAATTGATATGCTTCCTTTATATGAGTGTCTCATATAAATGGCTTGATTATTGAAAAAAAAAATTATATATTGTCATGAGGCATCATTTTTCCATATATGCCACAAGATCAAAATGCTCTTTTACTTTATATCTGAATGATGGCAAGCTAGGTATCTGTGGCAAAATAACCCAACTTTTATAGGAATGTAAAGGAGACGACTGTAGCAAACTAACTTTTTGAGTGGCTTCAAATTCCCTAGTAGATATATTTCAGGAGCCATATCAAGCATAATGCAGAACACATATGTATATATATATTGAAGTAGCGCATTAGGATATATGATTCAAATGAATTGAGAGTCAATATCTATGGGAGTTCTAGATACAGAAATAGAGGTTGTGGTAGATAAATGAACAGAATGTGCATCCAAATGTCCCCATATCAATTGATTAATTCTTTTAATAGATTTGTATATGTGAGTAGTGAGATGGGGTAGTTCTTATATAGATTTGTATATTTTAACAATGATGACACGTAAGAGATGCCTAAATCACCCCAATTTCTTCATACTAAAAATTCACAAATTCATCAAAAACACCACATAATTGCAAAGAAAGGGTAATTCAGCGTCTTGCTAAATTCCGCCCAAAATGTAGTATTTAACATTTTTGGCGTAGTGATGTCCCAAGCACATGCTATCCTTTTCGAATTCAGTGTTTAATTTAGCATTGGGCATGAATTACTATCTTAATGAAATCAATGCATGGGTAAGTATTGCTTCTGCTGCTGTATGAGTATGAAATCAATGCGTGGCTTGTTGATCCAGTTATATGAGTTATGCAAGTCTTCCATTTTGTGAGATTTCACAAGAAGTTTGATGTAGTTTTGATTACCTGTTGATCTTGTTGTATGAGTTATGGAACCAATATTTTTTGCTCCAAACTCTTGTGTTCTGATGTTAAATCTCAACATCCTCTTGTGTAGGAAGTTTATTAAACTTGTATCTGATGGTGTTCGTTTTTTGTCTTGCAGTTGATTTTGGATTTGATCGTGCTGGCTGCAGACTCTTATGGATCTACCTTGTTTATTTTGGTCACAGACATTTGTGGATGTTAGAATCTTTTGAAAATGATGAAGTAGTAATATTTGTATATTTTAGAGATTTGTGGGTTTATTTTAGTTTATGGATGTCGGATATTTGGTTGTGGATATTATTTTGGAATTATTGATGAATCTATTTTAAATTAATTTGTGCATCAAGTTTGTTGATATGTGCGTCGGCCTCCCAACGCATTAGTAGTGTTGGCCATTACCGGGAATTCCCAACGCACTGCCACCATCAGCCATTATTATGAATTCCCAACGCACTGCCAGCATCGGCCATCATTATGAATTCTCAACGCACTGCTAGCGTCGGCCATTACTAGGAACTCCTGACGCACTGCCAGCGTCGGCCATTATTATGAATTCCCAACACACTGCCAGCGTCGGCCATTACTATTAATTCCCAACGCACTGCCAGCGTCGGCCATTACTAGGAACTCCCAACGCACTACTAGCTTCGGCGTTTATTTTGCTGACGCTGGTACTGTGTTGGCAAATATAGTGTTCGAATCAAGAAAACAGTACTTTTTGCCGACTCATATCTTTTTTATCGACGCATTGGACGATGCTGCAGTGCGTTGGTAATTGTACAGGGATCTGCCAACTCAGTTAAAATAGCGTCGGCTATGGATTTGGCTACACATAATTGCCGACGCGCGGCCGACGCACAGAAATGCGTTGGAAAATCATTTGCCGACGCAAAACCTACCTTTCCAGACGCGGTGACTGCGTTGGCAAAACTGTATTTTGTTGTAGTGCTGTACCGTTCAAGATTGATATAAGTTGAAAAAACCGAGGAAAACGGGAATAACGACGAGAAAATGCATGCCCAAAACATTCCTTGTATCAAGTCAAATGAGTCCAAAAAGGTAGCCAAGGTTCCATACAAGTCCAATAGAAAAAGAGGTCAAAAGGACCCTTCAAAAGGTTCCCAGCAGTTGTGCAGGTCGACCCCAACCATGGTCGGTCGACCCCCCACAAGGAAGGTTCGGTCGACCGAAAGGTCAACCTCCTTCATCTTCGGTCGACCGAGACCCAAGTTCGGTCGACCGATAGTTGTAACCAATAAATAGGAACAGTAAAATGATCAGGTGCTGGGCGCACCTGATCCTGTGTCTTCGGTCGACCGAAGCCCCTGGCCGGTCCACCGAGTACACACAGTTACAGAACATCAGTTCTGTAACTGATGTGTAAATGGTCCAATCCCTATCTCATAATCCCTGAACTTGTTCCATAACATTTCAAGGATAAAACGACATCAATTCAGGTTCCATAAACCTATCAATCTATCCATTTCATTTCCAACCCAATTCATTAGACAATTAAACAAGATTATCATGTTTTCAATCCAAGTTTATCAAGATTAGAGCATTGGTTATCTAGACATATTCAATCATCATTTCAAGGAAGAAACAACATATCAAAGCATAAACATATAGATTAACTTGCCTTTGGTTGAAAATGCCCAAATCCACAAATCTTAGCTCCATAGCCCAACAAACCCAACCTAAGGGATGATTAGCAAAATAAAACTAAATGAAAACATAAATCAATGGGCAGCTCTAAGCTACTAAACACACTACTACAACCCAAAGTATATTAACCCAATTCTAAGGGGAAGAAGAGCTTACCATACAAATGGGTGGATGAAGTGGTGGCTTGGAAAGTGGGGATGAGAAGCTTGCGGGGTCCACACGAAGATGATGGTGATCATTGGAGGTTGTGGGGCCCACTTGATTGGTGGCCCACTAAATTGGTGGTGATGGAGGGTCTTTGGTGGTCCATTGACAACGATAAGGAAGAAGACAGAAACAAAGAAAGAATGGAGAAATAAAGAGAGAGAGAGAGAGAGAGAGAGAATTAGAGAGAGAAAGAGTGAAATGGGTGGGTGGGTGCTCATTCACGTTGACAGCAAGGGGAGTGAAGAGAGAGAGAAATATAGAAAATAAGAGAGATAAGGAAATGGTGAGATGTGTGAGGGAGGAAGAGAGAAAATGAATGAAAGAAAGAGAAACAAGAAAGAAAACAGAGAAGGGAAAATAGAAACAGGGAAGGAAAGAAGAAAGGAAAATGGGGAAAAGAGAGGTGGAGTGGGCTGGGTTTCACCGGAGATGGGGGAGCTCGGTGGTGATGGTGGTGGTCGCCGGCGGCGACGAGGCAGCTCCGGGACAGTGGGGTCCATGGTTGGGTGAAGGAGAGATGAGTGAAAGAGATGAGAGATGAGGTGAGATAAGAAAGTGGAGAAGAAGGGCTGGCCGGCAGTGGTGACTGGCGGCGTGGTCCGGCGGCGTGAGGCAGCAAGTCGTGAGGGAGGGAGAGAGAACGAGAGAGATGAGAGAAAGACAGGAAATGGGGGGCTGCTTTAGTGTGGAGTGTGGAGTGAGAAGAGAGGGGAAATGGGGTTTGACCTAAATGGAAAATGGGGAAAGTGAGATGGGTGGGGTGTTGCACGTGGGTTAAGGGAAGTGGGGTGCACATGGGAATGAGGTGATGAGTGAGGTGGGGCTCACATGGGATAAAGGTGGGGTGGGGTTTGACTTTGGGGAAATTAACAAAATAAGCTTAGGTGGGTTCAGGTCAGGTCCGATTTTGGGTCGGGTTCAAGGGTCCAGATCATAATACAACAGAAGGACAAAGTCTGGGAAATTAGGTAATCTACCTGATGGTGCCAAAATCTCGAAAAGCGGAAAATACTAAAAAGCCCTCGGAACTTTCCGGAAATAGCGACACACACCCCTATTGTACCCCAAACGGGCTCGGATCTCAACCCAACTTCGCACGCGCGATCCTAATGAATCATCGGATCTATTTGGCTTATAAACGAGCTTAATTAGCTAAAATCACAATTAACTAAGCTAATTACTGTGAGACCCCACCCCTGGTGGGCCCTCATTGTGAATTTGAATACTATATATTAGCTTAAGTATTTTAATTATATCATTTATGGGGCTTAGTGAGGGTAGTTATGTATTTTCCTAGGATTAGACTAGTGGTGTGATTAGTAGAGTCAATAGGGTGTCTTTTGTTATTTCTTAGAGTTGGTTAGTTTGATTGAGGCCCTAGCTAGAGTTTTGTTTTTACCATAGGGGGTTTGCACCAAGGAATCTTCTAGAAGGTCACCTAAAGACCCAAATACCCTTTACCCTAACCCTAATCCTATTTTAACCCTAAGGGCAATCTTGTCCCTAACCCAAAAACCCAACCTATATAAACAAAACCCTCCCCCTGCCCTAACAACTACTGTTCATCTCCTTTTTCCTTTCTCTCAAGTTTCAATCTCTTCTCTCTTCTTCTTCTTCTTCTTCTTCCCCAATTCCCTGCAACGAACCCTCGTCTCCCCCCTCCAATCTCTCTTTTCTCTTCCTCACCCCAGAAATCCCTTAACAGAAGGCCAGCTGAGATCGACCTGCACCATAAGAGCTACTGTCGAGACCCTGCCTTTTGGTTTCCCTGTGGTTTTCTTTCTTTTCCTTCTACCTTCAATCGATCAAGGCAAGTGCACTGTGCTGGTAGTTTAGATTGCATGTTTCCTTCCTTTGATTGGTAGTAGAATTTCAATTTGTAATATATATGTTTAGATCGATCCTTGAGCATGTTTGTTTGGTTCCTTTGGCCATTGATGGATGGGATTACCTCATTTGGATGATCAATGGCCGGTTGATGATGGATGGATGATGTAGGAATGATTTGTTTTGTTTCTGTAATGGTCTATGGAGAATCCCAATTGGGTCACGGGAATGAGTTTCCGGAGATGGAATGACGAGAACCCACCTCGTTGTGTTGTGATCGGAATCGAAGTAGGACCACCCTTGGTAGATCAGGACCCTACGTCTATGTGAGGGGGGCCTGTGCGACCATGGGGTGCTACTTGATCTGGATTCTGATCAGAGGTGGACCACCATTCCTGTGCTTTAATGAAGAGAAGTTGTGTCCTGTCGCAGAACTGGGTTCTGTAACAGAACACAACACTGATAGGAGAGATGGACAGAGTCCAGCGATGGCCGAGCTCCGCACCTGCAGAGCCCAGCGGTTGCCGAGCTCAGCATTAGTGCAGCTCAGCAACTGCCGAACTCAGCACTTGCAGAGCCCAGCGGTTGCCGAGCTCAGCGTTAGCGCAGCTCAGCAACTGCCGAGCTCAGTACTGGCCGGACTCAGCGCTGGATTCAGCGCTAGACGAACTCAGAGTTCTGCCGAGCATGATGATTAGGATGAGATTTGCGTTTAGCCGAGCTAAGTGTATAGGCCGAGCTCAGTGTTACGGCCGAACTCAGTGTTTTACTGAGCTCAGCGCCAGACCGGGTTCCGTGCCAGACCGGACTTCGAGCTTAGCCGAACTCAGTGCTTAACCGAGCTGAGAGCTAAACCAACCTCTGTCCTGACAAGCCCAATGCATTTCCCCGAACTCAGCTGGGTGATCCAACTGAGCTAGGCCCTTTGCCGAACTGAGTTGGGTAGCCGAACTGAGCGTTCAATTGGGCTCCATTGCTTAGCCGAACTCCGAGATGGATTTCCAAAAAGGTGGGATTTCAACAAAGGAGACTAGAACCTGGGACATTCCCTTTAGCCAGAATTCTTAGTGTGCACGGCCAACTACCCAGGTCAGGGAGTTAGCCGAACTCACAGGAAGTTCTGGACAAACAGGCTTGCCTGTAGGGTGTTTTCCTTATCTGGTCCCAGTGTGCCGAGCTGACCACCCAGGCCAGGAGGTCGGCTGAGCACACTGTACAGTGACACTTCCCAGATTCTAATTTCTATTGTTGCAATCATATGTAGGACCCATTGACCATTCAAATAGACTTCCATCACTGTGCCAGCCACGAGTCAATGGTACGGCTCAACCTTGACTCGTGGGGTCCACTAATTAAAGTCCAGGTTATGTAATCTAAGATGATTCGACCTTTATACGTTACCAAAATGATGCATATAACTTCTAAGCGTCTCTACTCATTTTGATGCATACATTCTATATTATTTGCATATTGTGACTTGCCAGATCTTTAGATCTGACCCACTCTTGGTGCTTAGGTCTTGACCCCGAGTTCGAGGGCGATGCGTTCGCACTCGTTGAGGTGCCCGTAGTAGGCGACTACGGATGGGGGCCGGCCGACCATGAGGTCGAGCCGGAAGGTGGAGAGCCGACACTAGCTGCAGGGGTTTGAGTGTTCTTTTGTCTGGGTTTTGAGAGACTTTTGTTGTGAGTTGGGTAGTAATGAAAAATATGTAATTAAACTTTGATTTGTTATCTCTATACATTTAGGCTGGACTTCAGCCCATCTACATTTGACATATATACGATGATACCTTATACTTCCGCTATCTCTGATATTGCTTCCGCTATACTATCATGATTCCGCAATTAACCATTGTTATTATGTTGATGAAAAGTTTTAAATTGGACCTCACTGCGGACCTACGATCTTGGAAGTTCTCGGATTTTCCGGGAAGTAGCGCGCCAATTTCGGTACTTTGACGATTTTCTCGGTATCCGGAATTGGGGCGTTACAATTACAACCTTGGAATTCTGGGATGTTACTGAAACTCTAGGTATAGTAGATCTGAACATCCATAAGAAGGACGTCCATGGTTGATTTAATTCAGCAAAAATGAATTTTAAATCTGATCTTGGCAGCGCAAATCAACCATAGATTAAGGTTAATAACTCCATGAAATCATGGTCAACATGTGTATAATAAAAGGAGATGAAAGAGGAATAATACCTTGATGATTTGAAGACTATAAATCTCTATACGAAAGGATCTAAAGGTCTGATCATGGGCTTGCAATCAGCAACACTAATTGCTGGAATTTTCTGCAGTAGCTTTCCTTTTGATCTTCTCCTCTATTCCACAACCCAACCCTATTGGTTATGATTGTGGGATCAAAGTATGGATTTCTTGAGAGGTTTTCTGAACTATTTTAAATGGAAAAGAACCTAATCTTCTTTTCTCCTTTCAAGGAAGAAGAAAAAGATGAAGACAACCATATTTGTTGGGATTTGTGTATGCCCTAAAGCCCACTGACAGCACCCTCATCTCTGTTACTGGATATTTGCAGGTTATTTATTAGAAAAGAATAATTCTAATATATAACATGCAAATATCCAGTAACAGAGATGAGGGTACTGTCAGTGGGCTTTAGGGCATACTCAAATCCCAACAAACTCCCACTTGCACTAACGATCACTTATTCCTAACCTAACTCCCATAGACTCAACATGAGAACTAAACACTTTCTCAGTAAGAGTCTTAGTGAAACGGTCAGCTAAGTTATTTGCGGAGGCAATTTGATCCACCATTATTTCTCCTTCTTCGATAAATTCCCGGATCAAGTGGTACTTTCTCTGAATGTGTTTGCCTTTCTTGTGATACCTGGGCTCTTTGCACTGTGCTACGGCACCGGTGTTGTCGCAGTACATGACAATCGGTTTATGTACGGCAGGAACAACTCCTAATTCCAATAGGAATTTTCTGAGCCATACAGCTTCCTTTCCTGCTTCTGCTGCCGCCACATACTCGGCCTCCATGGTAGAATCAGCAGTACAATTTTGCTTGACACTTCTCCATGATATAGCCCCTCCTGACAGAGTAAAACCGTATCCTGAGGTAAGACTTGCTGGCATCTCTAATCAGACTGGAAGTCAGAGTCTGTATACGCCAGAGGCGTTAGATCATCTGCTCGATAAGTTAGCATATAATCTTTAGTTCTCCGTAGATTACTTAAATATATGCTTAACAGTTGTCCAATGGACAGGTCCAGGGTTTGACTGATATCTGCTAACCATGCCAAACAGCAAAGCAAATATCTGGTCTAGTACATAACATTGCATACATGAGGCTTCCAACAGCTGATGCATATGGAACTCCCCTCATGCTTTCTATCTCCTCAGTGTCTTTGGACATTGACCTCAGATAGAGGTACTCCATGTCTAGAGGGTAATAAACCCTTCTTGGAGTCATGCATGTTAAACTTGACCAAAATCTTCTCAATGTATGATGATTGGGATAAGGCTAATATCTTATCTTGCGATCTCGCAAAAGCTTGATCCCTAAGACATAGCTTGCCTCACCCAAATACTTCATCTGAAATTGAGACGATAACCAAACCTTTGTGGATGACAATATACCTATATCATTTCCAATGAGCAATATGTCATCTGCATACAGAACCAAAAATGCAACTACATTTCCATTTCCTTTCTTATACACACATGGTTCATCAATGTTTTGATCATATCCAAAAGATTTAACTGCCTGATTAAACTTGATGTTCCATGCTCTAGATGCTTGCTTAAGTCCATAAATGGACTTCTTAAGTTTACAAACCATGTTATCTTGGCCACTAGCAATGAAACCGTCTGGTTGCATCATATAGATGCATTCGTCAAGACTTCCATTTAGAAAAGTTGTCTTGACATCCATTTTGCCATATCTCGTAGTCATAATAACATGCGACGGCTAAGAGAATCCTTATGGACTTGAGCATGGCTACTGGTGAGAAGGTTTCCTCATAATCGATACCCTCTTTCTGAGAATATCCTTTCGCCACCAGTTTCGCTTTGAGGTTTCCACCTTCCATCCGCTCCTCTCTTTCTCTTGTAGATCCACTTGCACCCTACGGGTTTAATCCCTTCAGGCGCATCTACAAGATCCTAGACTTGATTGGAATACAAAGAATCCAATTCAGACCTCATTGCTTGCTGCCACATGTCAGCATCCGTAACCGTTACTGCTTCATTGTAACTAGCAGGATCCTCAACCAGATTTTTGGAGTCTCTCTTAAAAGACACTCCTAGATATCTTTCTGGCTGTCTAGAAATTCTCCCAATATGACTAGGCTCCAGAGTGTTAAAAGGAATATCCTGTTCATCTACTGCCTTAGGATTTAGTACAGGTGTAATAGGAGATCCCGGAAGAATCTCCTCTAGTGTATCTTTACAACTTAGCTCTCGATGCATTATGCAATTATCCTCCAAGTATCTAGCATGAGTGCTGATAAGTACTTTCTGCTCCTTTGGATGATAAAAAATGCCACCTCTTGTTCCCTTAGGATACCCAATGAAATAGCACATTTTTTATCTTGGTTCCAGCTTGGTAGCTTTATCATTCAGTACATAAGCTGGACAACCCCAAATGTGGATATGTCTTAAACTGGGTTTTCGACCTATCCATATTTCTTACGGTGTCCTAGGCACTGATTTAGAAGGGACCAGATTCAAAATGTATGCCTCTTCTTCTAAGGCATATCCCCAAAAGATATGGGTAGGGTTGCATGACTCATCATGGACCTTACCATATCAAGAAGGGTACGGTTTCTTCTCTCTGCTACACCATTTTGCTGGGGTGTACCCGGTGCAGTCATCTGAGACACAATCCCATGTTGTGTGAGGTACTCCTTGAACTCACCTAGGAGGTACTCGCCTCCTCGATCAGATCCAAGGGCTTTGATATGTTTACCTAGTTGTTGTTGGAAATAGGGTGGGCCTCTAGGATAGGTTTCAAAAAACTTTTGACCCACTTGATGTAGGGATCAACTATCTAGAAGGCCATAAAACCAAATCCAAGATCCATGTCCTCAATCTCAGCCATCATGATCAGTAAAACAATCTATCTAGAAGATAGAAACAGTAACTAATAAGCATCCATAATAATCTACAACATGCAAGGAAGTGGATTATACCTTTGGAGCTCGGTTGTGCTCTAATGGAGAAGTTGCGTCTTTCTTTGATGATGAAACGCTTTCACTAATCAAATAGGGATCTCCAAGACCTCTTGATCTTCCACGCTATGACCCGTATCAGATTCTCCTTTTCTCAAGAAGATGGTGGAATCTACAAGAGAAAACTACTAGGAACTCTAGGGAGGAACTAGAAAGAGAACTAGAAGAGGGAAGAGAGGAAGAACTCGTGCAACACTTGCACTAGAGAGGGCTGGGCGTGAATCCCTATGTATGGAACATGCTAGGACGTCCAACCCTCCTCTCCTCTATTTATAACTTTTTCAAGTTGCCTCCTCTTTACTAATTAAAATAGAAGTCTTACTTCCATTAATTAGTAACTTACCATATCATAATTAGAAGTCTCACTTCAAATATGATTAGTAACTTTCCAATTCCTTTCTAATTAAAATGGAAGTCTCACTTCTACTAAAATTAGTAAGTCTACTATTACCACTATTAGAAGTCTCACTTCAAATAGAAATAGTAACTTTCCTTTTAGAGTTCAACTAGAATTAGATACTTTCTAATAATTGGGCTAGCGTGGGGACCACTAGGGATTCCTTAGAAAGCTGGCTCCAACTGGGACTCGCGACCCCACATCTCATGTGTAATCCGGGCCCACAGTTAATTACAAATAACTCCACTATATAAATGCAATTGAACTCCAGTCTTAGGAATATTACATAGAAGACCCTAAACTTCCACATTACCACAAGTAGACCCCTCTATCAATATCCATGGATCAATTGGACCTGTCTTCCAAAATAGATCCATACCTTATTATCCTTGAGCCCCAATTAATTATAATGATCAATAGGTACCTTTCCAATTAACTCTTAATCGGAATGGGTGCGCACTTACCAATGATAAATCCATTAATTGGCATAAGGGGATATTAGAGATAGATTCCATCTTGACCATTGAATGTTCCCACAGCTCTACTACCACGTACCCAAATCACCGAGGTGTTGACCTACAGTTGGCCTCACTCATTGGTGACTCAAAGCAAATGAATAGATAGAAACTTGAGTTCATTAATGTCTCAGGATTGAGAGCCTATTGCTAGGGAATTATGAGAACAGACCTTAAAGTAAAGATAATGTTTATAAGGTGCTTCTCATGGTCCTTCAATGCATCCAATGTACCAGCACTATGATCCAGAATCTTCCATTCTGATGATCGAGACAAATCACACTATCTCATAGTGATCAAAGTGCTGCAACCTTTTCAGTATGAGATGTCCAGTCTCATCACTGGTTGTGAAGATATTTTAAGTATAAGATTTGCCACACATGTCTCCCGTATGTGGATCTCATCCATACACATGTGTTACATCTAATATACTTGTGGACTCCGGTTCATCTCATGAACCATCATGTCATTTGTATTGGTTATGTGCAAGTATATAATAAATCACCATTCATCTCATGAAAGGAAAGCATGAATATACTGATAAATAAAGAAATTAATCAATTTATTATATCATCTACTGGATTGAGTCCATAAAACTAACAATCTCCCACTTGGGCTCAATGCCAGTTAGAGTTGCATCTCATGCACATCCCTTTTACATACCGCTCAAAGACTTTGGTAGTCAAAGGCTTAGTAAAGGAATCTCCTAGATTGTCTGCAGAGGCTATCTTGGTGATCGTACATCACCTCTCTGCACAATCTATCTGACCATGTATAACTTCCTCTGTACATGCTTTTTGGCTCTTGGGTTATTTGGACTTAGCGACTGGCTTGTTGTTATCACAGTAAACTGTGAGCGGCTGTCCTGCCAAAAATACCACTCCAAGTTCCATAAGGAATCTTTTTAGCCAATCTGCTTCCGTAGTTGCTTCTCAAGCGACTATAGCAAAAACATATACCCAGAAGTTGATTTCGTGGAATCTTGATCTGACTAGAAGTCAATATCTATGTAACCGACTAGAATCAACTCATCACTGCTGTAACTCTACCTGTGATCTCTAGTTCTTCTCAAGTATTTGAGAACACATCTTACAGCAGTCAATGATAAAGACCTGGGCTAGACTTATATTTGCTGACTAGGCGTACTTCGTGACAGATATCCAGTCTAGTACAAAGCATAGCTTACCGTACCATAGCCTTATCTATGTACACATCATTGGGATAAGCCTATCATCCTATTTTTCCAGTCTCAATAGAAATTTATCCCTAGGATGTACCTGGCTTGTCCAAAGTCCTTTATTATCAAAAGTCTTAGCCAACCAAAACTTTTACTGTTGACGATCTCCCTATGTCACTCCATAGGTGAAGGATGTCGTCGACATATAATACCAGAAAAACTACCTTGCTTTCTTGACTTTTCATTTACACATGACTTATCCGGGTTCTGATAAAAATCAAGTAACTTGATTTCCTTGTCAAAATGGATGTTCCTGTTTCGGGATACCTGCTTTAATCCATAAATGGACTTATGCAGCCTGCAAACTCTTTGTACTTGGTTATCAGCTATAAAACCATATGGTTGCATCATATAGATGTCTTCCTCAAGACTGTCGTCATGAGACGCTGTCTTGACATCCATTTGCCAAATCTCGTCACTGAGATGAACCGCAATGGATAAGAGTATCCGGATGGAACTCTTCCATCTGTCTCTCCTTTTCTCTTGTAGACTCACTTGCACCCAATAGGTTTGCTATTGGCAGGCAAGTCTACAAGTATCCAGACCTGATTAGAGTACAAAGACTCCACCTCAGCTTTCATAGCATCTAGCCAACGTCCCGAGACTATGTCATTAACTGCTTTATCATAGTTATAGGGATCTTGTTCCGGTTACACCGGGATTGCCTTGTAAGACTTTCCTAGACCGAGAACTTGTCAAGGGTCCTGACAATACTCCCACTACGACAAGGCACTGGTGTAACTACTGGGTCTGGTATGGGCGGATTTTCTTAAAGTTTGGTTATTCTTGGATTTGGAATTGATTTCTCTTGAATTTCTTCCAAGATAACCATTTCTAAAGATTTCTAGTTAATCTTATAATCTCCCTCCAGAAAACCGCATTGGTGCTGCGAAGCACTTTTTGTTCTCTAGGATTATAGAGCAACCAACCTTTAGTTCCTTTTGGGATAGAATATAAACATATATACTTCCAACTTCGATTCCAACTAATCCGTCTTATCCTTCAGCACGTGTGCCGGACAACCCTTAAAACATTGTAGACTAGGCTTTCGCCTTGTCCATAACTCCCGGGAAGTCTCAAGTATAGACTTAGATGGAATGAGATTTAGTATATATATTTCAGTTTCCATATCCCAAAATATAGGTAATCCTGCGAAACTCAATCATAGACTTGATCATATCTAAAGAGCCTTGTTCCTTCTTTCTACTACTCCGTTCTGTTGAGGCAAACCAGGAGCAGACTACTGGGATCAAATCCCATTTTCTGATAAGTATCACATAAAATTAGCGGAGAGATTTTCGCCTTATCGATCTCATCGAAGAGTATTTATACTTTTACCTAATTGCTTTTCCGCTTCCGCTCGAAACTCTTTGAACTATTCAAAAATCTCGGACTTGCGGTGCATAAGGTATCTGTATCCATATCTCGAGTAATCATCGGTGAAAGTGATGAAATACTCGTATCAATCTCTCGTTCTAATATTATGGGTCCATACACATCAGTATACACTAACTCCAATAAATCTTTGGCCCTTCTGTCCTTAGATGAATAAGGGTCTTTTGATCATTTTACCTTCCAGACATGACTTGCAGATAGGCATTGATTCTACCACCAATGAAGGCAAGATACCATCTTTCACTAGCCTGTCAATCCTGTTTAGGTTTATATGACCTAGCCCCTTGGGTGCCAAAGGTTTGTTGGATTAGATGAAGGTAACTACCTCTTTAATGATGGTCAGTGTCATGTATCTCATACATTTTGGGAGATAACAAATAAAATCCATTGATTACCTTGTCAGAATATATAAGAGTACTGTTCCTCTTTAAGACAATTTAATTACCAAAAGTAACAGAATAACTCTTATTCATCATACTAGAAATTAAAATTCCGTCTTAAAATGGTACATATAATGTATCTGACAAAATCAACTTAATATTTGATTGCAACTAAGTTACTACTCCTACTGACACTGCTTCTGCCTTGGCTTCTGATCCGAGGTTAATACTGATTTCCCCGTCATTAATCCTCCTGGTTACCTGTAACTCCTACAACATATTACTGATGTAATTAGTTGCACCGAAGTCTACAAACCAAGATTCTGAAGTACTAGTTGCAAAACTAACTTCAAAAACAAGTGACTCAATCATACCTAAGGTCTTTTCCTTTGACAGAAATCGTGGACAATTCCTCTTCCAATGTCCTGCCATTGCTCCCTTATCCTTGACGTTGGCCACACCACTAGTGGAACCATACTCCACCTTAGGACCTTTGATGACTGATTTCTTCTTGCTATCCCGGTCTTTGCCTTTCGGCTTAGCAAATGACTTTTCTGTCATGAGGGCAGTTGGACTAGGACAACCCTCCTCTTCAAGCCCTTCTTCTTGTTTGGAACACCCAAAGGTTAGCAATGGTTCTCTTTTCATGAGATCTTGGTTTTTCAAACCTCTTGGAGTATTTCTCACACATATGCAATGGGTTTTCATGGAGATTTGAAAATGGTTGGTTTCTAGGGCTTCTTTTTGAGCTATTTTGGGGGTTTTGTGATTTTGGAGCTTGGGACTTTAAGAGCACCATCTTGGAGTGATTTACATCTTCTCTTGATCAAGGCAAGTGGATTTCCAATTAATATGATGGTTTCATGTATTTTGTTTCATATCATGTTGTTTCATGCTATGCTTTAATTTTTTTATGCTTCATAGATTTGTTTTGGACAAATGGAGTAATATGATGTGTGATTCCCACTTGTATTATTGTTTTATAATGTATTGGAAGTTTGCTTTCATCTTGGTCATGTAGAAAAAAATTGATTTCTTTGTGTTAAAAGTTGGTGTTCAAAGAAATGGGGAAAAACTTTGATTTTAAAAGTGTTTGTTTGGTTAATTAGATTGCTATTGATTGGGGATTTGATGAGTTTGGAAGGTCAAGGAAGGGCCCAAATGATCTAGGAAATTTGTATGAAGGATTAGGAATCAAAAAGAATCATAAAGTGTGGAAAAAAGGGGAGAAAATGCCCCACGAGCCGGACTGGACAGAGCCCAGTCCGCTCGAGCGACCCAGTGGGCCGCTCGAGCGGACCAGGTTCTGCCTGGGCTCGCTCGAGCGACCCACTGGGTAGCTAGAGCGACCCAGGCTCTGTCTGGGCTTCGCTCGATCGGGCCTGGGGTCGCTCGAGCGAGCCCAGCCCAGCCTGGGGGCCTGTTTCAGGTGGATTTCTGGGCCCGTTTTAAATCAGTTTTGGGCCTGTTTTTTGGGTGTTCTTTGGACCTATTTCTTGGACCATTCAAGTCAGTTTTTGGGCCATTTCAAGACCTGATATTGGGTCATTTTAGGGCCTGATATTGGGCTGATTTAAAACCTATTTTGTGGGCCATTCAAGGTTAGCTTTTGGGCTGATTTAAAACCTGTTTTGTGGGCCATTCAAGGTTAGCTTTTGGGCTGATTTAAAACCTGTTTTGTGGGCCATTCAAGGTTAGCTTTTGGGCTGTTTTAACACTTGTTTTGTGGGCTATTCAAGGTCAGTTTTGGGCTGTTTTTAAGGGCTGTTTGGGCCATGTTTAAAGGGCTGTTTTGGACTAAATAAGTAGACTGTTTTGGGCTCGATTTAAGGCCAGCTATGGGCCTGTTTTAAAGAGATTTGGGATTACTTGTAATACTTGGAAAATTTGTGAAATGGGAATGGGAACAATGAGAGAATGAGCGTATGTGAAATTATCCGGGAATCGTTCGAGTCTCAATGTGCACTTTATCATTTAAATGTTGTGGATTTTCATTGGCATCAATCATACTCTTTATTAATCAATGTTTAAAGGTTAAATGTGCATTGAGATGGTTCCTTGGTAAGTCATTAAGTCATTCTCCACTATCCATTCCATTTCAAGTCAGAAAATGTATTTGTATTTGTATTGTATTGTATTCTTTGGTAAACTAATTTCAATAGCATCGGTGATTTGCTATAAAATCATGTGGTTTTCCATGTTCGAAAGGATTGATCGTATGATTTTATACAAATCACTTTGATGTGTATTTGAGCGGTTTACCATGGATGTTCGTATGTTTTCTCCGAATCGATTTGAAAGGAGATTGGAGTGGTTCGTCACGTTCGGGATTTCTTCAATGAGACTATTAGTTTGATAAGACTAGTATTTTGAAAATAAAACCTCAAGGCAAGACGGGGCCAGAGCTTTGTAGTGTGAGCCCCTGAGCCAAAGGGATTAGTATTATGGTTTGATTTGTATCGGTTCGAGTTTTGAAAACTAAACGCACCACTAGGCTTAGGTCACCTTGTCGGGCTGATCACCCTGGCTTGGGATCTTTAATTTGTCCGCCAGCTGCAGCTTGGATTCTGTCTGTACCGACCATGGCAACGGTTTCTATCTGCCGGTCCCATTTGTATGGCTACGGTTCTGATTTATATCTGCCGGTCCCATTTGTATGGCTACGGTTCTGATTCTGTTTCCGGTCCCACGTTTAGTGGCTACGGTTCTGTCTGCTCTTGTTACTTCGGTAATAGGAGAATATAGCTATGTGTGGTTGCCGATGTTTTATCTATTTATTACTTCGTTTTATGATTCTTATTTGTTTATACTCATTATATTCTTGGGATTTGCTAATGTTTATGATATCGATCTTCATCGTATTGTCTCTATTATTCAGGATTTTACATGTGTTTTCAATTATTAAAATGTTTTACGTAGGCTATTATCTTTTCGAGATATTTATGCTACAGAGATTGTTCATGCATTTTGCTTTGACATTTATGTTCGGCCTTTCGATCGTTTTGTCATGATTTATTGCTATTATTGTTTAGACTCTTTAAATGGTTTTACAATGATTCTATAAGGTTTTATGAATGTCCTTTTGTTTCATATTACTTGTTTATTTGCTAGCCTAGACCGTCGTGTCTGACCTTGTTTGTTTGGTGCCAGTTTCTTCTCTTTTTGTTTTTAGGTGTTTGATCGGAGGAGGCGGTGGAACCACCGGTCTGACGTGAGAGGCTGCCCATTGATATCATCTAGATGTCAAGTTTGGCACCGGAGCTCGTAAAATCACTTGGGGTAGTATGTCACTTAGTGGTTTATTTGTATGGCTTTGTTAGCCTTTTTCACTGGGTTTGTAATTAAGACATTTGTTAATTGTAACTTGGATATGTGGGAAATAAATAGTCTTGTTACTACCAGCTCAGTGTTTGTTGGATTATGATTGGTGCCAGTCTGCTTTTATGATGGCTTTATGATATTGGTTGAGTGCGACACGGAACCCGATGGCCACGGATTCCGGGTCGTAACACCATGTTTAGCTTCCGCGAAAATATACTCTGATCGTGATGGAATTTGATTATCCTCATTCACGCGGATCTTGGGAAATATAACAAAAGTTTCAAATTATTCCAAAATTTCGCACTCCGGGATCGGATCACTGCAGGGCCCGGTTTCGGGGTGTGACACTTAATTAATTGTGTTTAATTCTTAATTAGGGACTTTTTTAGTGAATAAGCAAGCTAGGCTCAAAGGAGGAGAAGCCTATCTTAATAATTTGGGTTCCCTAATCAATCTTAGTGATTCCTTAGTCCAATTTCAGTCCAAATTAATTAGATTATTAATTTTAGGGTTCTTAATGATTTGATGGTCCTTTAGTCAATTAATTATGATATTTTAGCTAACCCTAGGGTTTATCCTACTTAGGCACGAGATTTGATAACCTAGACTATCTATCTACTATTTTTGGGTTTTCTTTGTATTTTTTAATTTGTTTTTTGGTTTCTCCTCTAATTTACTAGAGAGTAAGGAAAGAGAAGAAGTAGTTTTATGTTTTATGATTTTTTGGGGTTTTTATGACTTTATGATTCAAAGGATATGGTGGTGTGTGATAGAAACGATAATTTGAAATTCAGAACATATCAAGCAAACAAACATATCATTGTTATGCAATTTCTAAGAACTAAATGCGGAAGATCGAAAATTGTGTGTGGAAGTGGAAAAGTCCACTTGGGCGCCACACCTGTGGTGCCTACCCGGTTCAGTCAGGGTTTTCAAAGAATCGCAATGAATGCACAACAGTCTTAAGATTTTCAACACAATTCCCGATATTCAGTAACTGATGCGGGTGTCTTAATGCGAACTGTTAATGATGCGACTAGCAAATCTACGAGAAAACGATGTAAAAAGTAGAGATCTAAAACCCAAATCTACTTGCTTTCCAATAACAGTCTACCTGGTCTCGAGGGTCAACCTCTTGAAGGTCCTTGTCACAAAGGCAGGTTCTCTCAATGCTCGACTGGCAAAATGGTCCATCCTTCTGTCACAATTTGATATTAGGTATGTACCACAAAAATCAATCAAAGGGCAAGCTCTAGCGGACTTCCTCGCAGAGCATCCATTGCCTAAAGATTCTCCACTCAGAGACGATCTCCAAGACGAACCAGTCTACAATGTGGAGACTTTCTCACAAAGTGCCTCCTGGGACATGTACTTTGACGGTGCAACCAGGACAAATGAAAAAAGACAGTTGATCTCGGGAGTTGGCATCCTCTTTGTTAGCCCCGACAAATACATGATTCCACACGCTTTCTCGCTACTGGAACCATGCACAAACAATGCAGCTGAATATCAAGCTCTGATCTTAGGATTGGAACTCGCCATCGAATCCGGTATCACCATGCTGGAAGTCTTTGGAGACTCTCAACTGATCGTCAACCAGATGAATCAGAAATTTGAAGTCACGAAGCCAGATTTGCTGCCCTACTACAACAAGGCACAGTCACTTCTGCAAAAGTTTGACATCTGTCACATCACCCACATTCGTAGAGGTGAAAACATACGTGCAGATGCCCTAGCCGGACTTGCCGCATCCATGGCAATCCAGGAAGGGGAAAACATGCAAGTCACAGTGTGCGAAAGAAGAATCCTTCCTCCTCTTAACACACACCAAGCAGTTGCTGAATGCCACCAAGTGGTCGGAAGTCGGATTTCAATCCTTCAAACTTCAATTGGCGACTGGAGGGATCCGTTCATTGATTACATTATGTTCGGAATCCTACCTGAAGATCCAAAAGAACGGGTAAGCATCCAAAGGCGAACCCCAAGCTTCCATTTGGATATTCCTTCAAAAATCCTTTACAGGAAATCCTCCAACGGAGTACTTCTACGCTGCTTGTCACAACAAGAGGCTAAAGAAACACTCAAAGAAGTTCATGCTGGTCTTTGCGGAGCTCATCAGGCTGGACCTAAGCTCTATGATCAGATAAAAAGGTTAGGATATTACTGGCCTACCATGGTAGCTGACGCAATGCAATTTGCTAAGCGCTGCCAACAATGCCAAGTTCATGGAGATTACATTCACATGCCTCCAGAATGGCTACATCCTACAGCGATCTCATGGCCTTTCGAAGCCTGGGGTATGGACATCATAGGTCCTATTTCTCCCCCTTCAAGCAAAGGTCATCGCTTCATCTTCGCCGCTACGGATTATTTCTCCAAGTGGTCAGAAGCATTTACGTTTAACGAAATGAAGACCTCATCAGTCCTTCAGTTCCTACGCACCAACAACATTTGTCGTTTCGGTATACCCAAAAGATTCGTCCATGATAACGGGCCACAGTTCCGGGATCATCGATTCTACAGGTTCTGCGACAAATACAAAATTCAAAGCTGTCCTTCGACTCCATACAATCCGGCAGCAAACGGGTTAGCAGAAGCTTTCAACAAGACACTCTGCAAAATCCTCAAAAAATGGTCTCTAATCACAAAAGAGACTGGAGCGACAAAATGTCTGAAGCTTTGTGGGCCTATCGAACCACCGTTCGAGGACCAACCCATAGCACACCATTCTCCTTGGTCTATGGATGCGAAGCTGTCGTGCCCTTGGAAGTACAAATTCCTTCCTTGAGGGTATCCTTGCAAAATGACATGACTCAAGAAAGCAATGTCAAATTGTGGCTCCATGAGCTGGACAATCTCGATGAGAGACGGCTCGAAGCTCAACAAAGCATTGAACTTTACCAAGCACGTATGGCAGGATCTTTCGATAAAAAGGTCAGGCAACGCGCCTACAAAAAGAATGACTTGGTTCTTGCGGTAAAAAGACCAATGGTCTTCGCTCACAAGTCCAAAGGCAAATTTGAGCCGAAATGGGAGGGACCCTACGTCATCGACAAAGTTTTCTCCAATGGCGCATACGCACTCCTAAACATGGAAGGTGACAGATGTATGCTGCCCATCAATGGCAAGTTCTTAAAGCGGTACTACCCTTGAAGACTTACCCAACTGGGTAAGAGCAATGCCTGTATGGCCAAAACCGGTTTCCAGGTACACGCTCGCTAAACCCACCCTTTTTTAGAATTTTCATATCAAATGTTGAAATTCCTAGAAATCTAAAACAATGCTTACTTTCATCGTTTCATTGTTCAAAAAATATATATCCAAGTTTAGGAACCTTTCCTAACTTGACCAAAATTTTCAACCCTTGAACCCAAAATTCATGGTTTGAAACAAAATCCGGATTCAAGAATTTCCACCCTAGTCCACCCTGCCTTTTACCGTCAAAATGGTTTTAGGTCAAAATTTATGACCCTCGTGTCTTTAAACAAAAAAAAATGGTTTTTCAAAAACCCGCGAGGAAGCGACGCTTAGTCAATACTCGCACAAATCGGAAACAAGCGAACCACGTTCGACACTTCCAAAATCGCAGGGAAGCGACATTTCGTCGATACTTGCAAAATCCAAAACTGTGGAGATGCAACATTTCAGTTGATATCCACAACCCAAATTTCAAAGGTTCAAAAAAAAAAGAAACCTAAAAAACCATGGAGACGCAACATTTCAGTTGATATCCATAACCCAAAGGTTCGAGAAAACCACAAATTTCAAAAATCGTGGGGAAACGACATCAAGTCAGTACCCGCAAAACCAAAATTTTTGAAAAGCAAGGATGCGACATTCCATCGATACTTGCACCCAAATCCGCGAGGATGCGACATTCCATCGATACTCGCAACCGAATGAGCAAGGATGCGACATTCCATCGATACTTGCAAGAACATTCAGCAGGGAGGCGACTTTTAGTCGATACTTGCATTTTTGAAAACCAAACCGGCTATAAATGCCATCAAAACAGGCTATAAATGCCACAAACCGGCTATCAATGCCACCAAAACAAAACCGGCTATCAATGCCACACAAAAAAAAAACTTGGATTTCAAAAAACCCGGCTATCAATGCCACCAAAAAAAAAAAAAAACCGGCTATCAATGCCACCAAAACAAAACAGGCTATCAATGCCACAAACCGGCTATCAATGCCACCAAAACAAAACAGGCTATCAATGCCACAAAACAAACCGGCTATCAATGCCACCAAAATTGGCTATAGATGCCACAAAAAAAAACTCGGCTATCAATGCCACAAAAAAAAAAAAGCTGGCTCTCATGCCAAAATTGGCTTCCATGCCACAAACAAAAAACCTGGCTTTTATGCCAAAACAATCACTTGACAAAAGATTTTCACAAAATGACAACCTTTTGATCAAATCCCATTTAGCAATTACTTTTATCACAAAAAGATTCAAGTGAGCGTAGGGATAACAAAAAAAATCAATCCCATTTAGCAATTACTTTTATCACAAAAAGATTCAAGTGAGCGTAGGGATAACAAAAAAAATCAATCCCATTTAGCAATTACTTTTATCACAAAAAGATTAAAGTGAGCGTAGGGATAACAAAAAAAAAGAAAGTGTTCACAAGCACTACATAACAAAAAAAGAAAAGAGTACCAAAAAAAATACATGTGGTACCAAAAAAAGAAAGTGTTCACAAGCACTACAAAAAATAAGTACCAAAAAAAATACAAGTGGTACCCAAAAAAAAAAAAATAAAATAAAATATACAGGAGCTCAATCAAAAATGGTCTCCATCCAAGAGTTCAGCTCCCCAAGCAAACTTTTAGCCTCAGCCGTCAAGGATTCCAAGGCACGCTTCTTCAGGAACTTGCCATGAGATGCTGGAGTGGGCTGTACCCCTTCTCTCACACCAGGAAGCTTGCCTCGAGCAGTTTGCCATTGTTCATCCTCATCAGACTTCCTTTTGAGAACCCGTTCGGCATCTGCAACCTGGTGAATCAGGGCACTCTCCCTGTCGCGAGCCTCTATTATGGCAGTCCACTTGGTAGCAACTTGGGCCTGCAAATGCTCAAGGCGTTTCCTGGCCTCATCGACCTCCCTGTCAAGGATGTTGAGGTCATGTGTCAGCCTGATGATGGCTATCTCTTCTAAGTTCCTCTTTCGGACTGCCACCTTCCTGCTTTCTGTAGCCTCATCCAGGTCAGACTTAGCCTTATCAGCAGGGTCCAGGAACATCTCCTTGAAGAACTGGTCATCAGCCAAACTCACGGTCTCAAACCACTTGTCACCCCAGTGCAATGATCCTATCAACGATCGCCCTGGCACCTGTGACATCCAGACCAGCCTCTTCAGCATCGCTGAGAATCTCCTGCACATGCTGGATCATGCCAAATCCGACTTCCAAGTGCCCAGAAAAGAGAGTCTCAATCCAAGAGCTCACGACTCGCACCACCACCTTCTTCGCAAAAAGAAGAGATGGCCCAGCTGAGGATTCGCCCAACTCCGTTGGTCGGCTACTCATGTCATCATCTGTTGAAAGAGTAACAAAAGAGCTCTTTCCAGCTGAGGCTGCTCCTGCTCGGGAAGGAATCTCAGCGCGAGGAATCTCCTCAACATTGTCAGAGCTGGTCCCAGGAATCTCTACCTCTGGATCAACCTCTGGCATCTCTTGCTCTGGAAGCGACGGATCCTCCTCTGCCACTTCAAAACCTGCAAAGGAAACACAAAAAGGTATGAATATGACCCTGTTTGAAAAATCATTATCAGAGTTATAACTACAAAATACCTTCTTCGACGACTGGCGGAACACTCTCTTCCTCCATGAACTCATCGAAAGCATCATCAACATTTGCGTCCATCGATGGTTCAAAGTCATCAGAACCCTGTGGCAAGTCAGCTGGCAACAAAAAAATGTGTTAGCAAGCCAAGTCACAAACTCAAAAAAAAAAGAAAGCAAAAGAAGTCGTACCAATTGGAGATTCTGGATTTACTCCAGAGTCCCATCGGTTCTTCTTCAGGTGCCTCAACAGGATCCATCACCACCTCATCGGTTGGGACCTCAGGCATCACCAAGTCTTCCTCTGCTAAAAAAAAAGAAGAAGAAAAGCAGAAAAAAGAAGCAAATCATAACATGGAAAAATCCCATGAAAAGAAATGGAAAGAGAAAAAGGAAGAATCATACCTTCACCGACGGTCTCTTCCTCTCGGCTTCTCTTCTCCGGAGGCTCGTCAGCATCCACTGGCACATCCTCATTGATAGTAAGAGGAACTTCCAAGTTAGGAGAGTCCTCATGCTGCCCCTTGCTACTATGATGACTCCTCCTCCTCTTACTTCTGCGGGCTCGCTTCTTAGAGGAACCTGCCCTGCCGTCAGAGTCAGGTTTTCCACTTGACTCATCACTGGATGGTCTGCTCTTGCCAGTAGACTCCACGGAAGCTTGCCTCTGTGCCGCCTGCATCCAAGCAGCCAAGTTCGGCTTCCTCCTGTTCTAGCTGCTCCAAAGCCTCGTCAGGTATTTCTCGAACAGCTTCAGAACCGATGACGCCCTGGTCACCGAGAAAGCCTATCTTGTGCTTCTCTCCAGAAAGGAAGGACCAAACTTCCTCTCGCCGGATGCCATCCGACTTTCCAAGGCCCTTTCCAGATGCCAGCTTCACATCAAGCTCCTTCTTGGAAAGCCCCCGATATGCCGAAAAGCTCTCCGTGAACCACTTCGCAAAGCCGGCAGTCCGGGAAGTCAGCAACACAGGATAAGAAATCATGGCTGTAGTGTCTTCAGCACTATAAAAAGCCCATGCATTTCTCCCGTCCTGTAAGCCTCCAAAGCGCTTCACCATGCTTGAAGGCGCTCCAACAACGCCTTGAGAAAAGCCAAGCTGCAAAGCAAAGCGAGAGGGTACATACGGCTGGATGTCGACGAAAAGATGTCTACGGTACACCATCGTGCCGACACGTATGCTGAAAAGCCACTCTCTCTCTGCATTTGTCAAGGAATAATGCCTTCCCGACCCCGCCCTGGTAGAGTCTCGGGAGGCACCAAAATCAAAAGCCTTCTTCCGCAACTCCGGAGAAAGCTTTACTGAAGATTGCCCCATCTCGACGTCCCTGAACCGTCGGATCCTCATACGGGCAAACAAAAGTGATTCGGACACGGCTTTGCCCTTAGCCAGTCGAATCATCAGAGGATCATCATCCTGTGCAGCACCCAGCCGATGGAAGCCAGGACAGTGGTATACATACCACGAATAAAAGATATGGGCTGAAAATACCCTATTCATGGGAAGCCCAAGCCGAACTAGAAAAGCAGCAGCCTGCAGTTCGGTACACAGGTAGGAGTAAAGAGCTGGCACCAAAGCAACCTGCTCTCCAAACGCCATCTGACAAGCCGGGAAAATACAATGCGGCCTGATGTGCGTTCCATCTCCTCCAGCAAAAATAGCCTCACCAAGCCAATAAGTGAGGTAAACAGCGAGATCTCTCCGCAGTGCAATGTCAGGACATATGGCGTTTGTACTTGCACAGAAATCTTTCAACTCTTCTTGCATGGCCAAGATCTTCTTTGAACTTGGATCCTGAGCTCCAGCTTCCTGGGTCATGCTATCAGAAGGCTCCCTACTATCAAAAAAGTTGGGGAATGAAGAGCAAAAACTCTTCCAACTGCTGGATCTAACTTTCGAACCCCCCTTCTCCTTCAAAAAATCATAGAAGGCGACGAGCTGAAAGTATAAAAGCCTGAACTCCTCAGACTGCCCCTCGAGGACGCTGTCAATCGGCATAAACTCCTCATAGAGTTTGCCGAGGATGGGCAATCCGGTAATAGCGCTCAGCTCCTTCAAAGAAAAACCAATCTCACCATTCGTCACAACGAAGGTATTGGTTTGTGGGAGAAATGACTCCAGCATAGCCATGAAGGCCTCATCGGAAAAGATCACGGTCTCCCTAAAGGCACGGACCGCATCAAAAATCCCGGCTTCCTTCAAAACGACGCCACCAATCAGCAGGACGCGATCAGTCCACGACTTCCACTCGGAGTCAGCATTGAAACGACCTCGAAGTCGAAAAGGCTTGATCCAATTGCTGCCGTCACCGCTGAAAATACCAAGGCCCACCGGTCTCAAATCGACCGACGGATAATCAGAGCCCTGGTAGCCGCTTGATGGCATCAACAAGTCCATGTCAACAGGCGACCTCTCCGTATATCCAGGAGAACCGCCAACAAAAACCCCGGTCTTGATTACATTTGTCCTTCTCACCCAGCTTGGAGGATCTTCCCTCTTAGGGCACGTGGGGGCAAGGCTCAGAATCGAGACGGTGCGATCAAACATCGACCGGGTAGTAACAGTCTTCTTCTCACCATCTGCTGTGAAGGAAAACTGAAAAGATCTCCTCTGGTATGTAATGTCATCAGGGACTGCATCACCAAAGAAGAAGGTAGGCTTGGGCAAAATGCTCTGATCTTCCATCACCCATGGACGACTGCTTACCATGATCTTATAGAATTCCTCTCCCTTGAGAGTGATCAGTCGCTGCCCTCATCTCATCTCTGTTGAGGGAGTCGCACTCTTCCAGATTTCTCTCAACATACTGGACCTTCTCGAAAGCCTGCTGAACGGCCGGATTAGAGGATCTAGAAGATCGACGAGGTACGCTTGTAGCAGGCTCTTTACCCTTGTTCGCTCTGGAGGAACCACCTGAAAAGGATGGAAAAGAAAAAGATCAAACATCAAAATGACAGAATCTCGCTAAAAAAAATCTGGCGAAATTTTGACATGATGACGGGGCAATTCCGAAGAAAAGGAACTATCCCGAAAGAAATAGAAAGCTTGAAGATGGGCTCAACATCGCTGCGAGCTCCGAAACTCCAAACTTTCGAAACCTAAAAGTCTCCGCAAAATCAGGAAGGGCTCAACATCACTGCGAGCTCCAAGTTCCCAAATTTGCAAAAACTTTCAGGTATGCAATCACATCATGCTACAAATTTAATTTACAAATTAAAGGCATGCATGAACATCTAGATTTGCGAAAAAAAATGCATTATCATGATGAGCAAACAAAAAAAAGAAAGAAGAGAAAAGAAAAGAAACTTTCTCTAAAAAAAAAAAGGGAGGAGAAAGAAAACAAAAAAGGAAACGAAACTCTCTCAAAAAAAAAGGGAGGGAAGAAAAAAAAAGAAGAAAAAAAAAACGGGCTGGCCCACATGCCACGTGGCCGTACGGCCAGATCCGTACGGATCTGTCCGTACGGCCCACACAAAAAAAAAAAAACATGAAAAAAAAAAGAAGAAAAGAAAGCAAAAAAAAAAACGTGTAAAAAAAAAAGAGAGGCAAACACGTGAAAAGAAAAAAAAAGAAGAAAAGAAAAGAAAGAAACAAAAAAAAAAGAAGAAGAAAGAACTTTTTTTTCCTACAATGGAGTTTTCTTGAAAAAGAAGAACTTACTTGAAGCCATTGATGGAGAAGAAGAAGAAAACTCTTGAAGATCTTGAAGAAGAAAAGCTCTTGGTCTTGAAGCCCTCTTGAGATTATTGCAAAAGAAAGTAATAAGAGCAAGAGATCCAACCTCCTCCTTGCTTTATAGAAGAGAGCAAACCAAAGAAGGAAAGAAGAAAGAGGTAAGTGTTACTAATTAGTAACCTTACCAAAAGAAAGAGATTAGAAAGATTCTTTCCCAAAAGAAAGATATCTTGAGGGATTCTCTCCCAAAAAAGAAATCAATGAGAGATTTTCTCCCAAAAATCAATCTATGACGGATTCTTTCCCAAAAGAAAGATATCTTGAGATATCCTATCCCAAAATAAAGGGATCTTGAGAGATTTTCTCCTAAAGATATAATCTATGACGGATTCTTTCCCAAAAGAAAGATATCTTGAGATATTCTATCCCAAAAATAAAGGGATCATGAGAGATTCTCTCCAAGTAAAGATATTCTTGGATATTCTCTATCCAAATGAGATATTTTTGGATATTCTTTACAAAAAATGACACCATATGAGATCTAAGCCATTTCAAAAGCTTAAGGTCCCATGGGTTAGCCCATATGAGCCAGGTTTGACCACCTAGGCACACAAAAAAAAAAAAAAAAAAAAAAAGAGAAAAATTTTGGGCTTTTAGTCAAAGAGAAATCCCTCTTACCAAGAGCATACAAAAATGGTTCCATGCCTCTTTTGAGTTGATTGGACCATACAAAAGAAAATTCCAAGCCCCATGAGCTTCCAAAAATCAAACCATCCAGCCTCATCTACCAAATTGAGCCAAAATCTTGAAATTGACATTCCACAAAAATCAAACCAAATCCTGGTCCCCTAACTTGCCACATACAGCCTGTTAGGTCACAAGACCAAAACCAAAAACCAAAACCTGATCCCCTAACTTGCCACATACAGCCTGTTAGGTCACAAGATCAAAACCAAAATTGATCCCCCAACATTCCACATACAGCTTGTTGGGTCACACGATCAAAACCAAACCTGACCCCCTAACCTGCCATATATAGCCTGTTAGGTCACAAGGTCAAAACCCAAATCCACATCCCTGATGTCATCTTCAAAACTTTGCCTCGAGATGGTACGTGATCCCTTTCACTACCATAAAATTCCCCTGGAAGCTCAAAAGGCTACAAATACCAAAAAAAAAGATTGCTCAAAGACTCTTGGTCAAGTCACAGGCTCTCCTTCAAAAATCTCTTCGAGGCACATCGACTACAAAAGTTAAGCAACTCGCCGCTGTACCTCGAGGGGGCATTTGTTGACACCAAAAATGTCACTTTGCCTTTTCAAGATCCAAAGAGCTACATGAAGTCGCAACCTGCCATAAATAGGCAATGCTGCTTCCAAAAATCAAATCTTGTCAGAATCAAACAAAAACTGCAAGATTCTTCCAGACAGCCAAAAGAGGAGTACACAAGAAGTTTCGGGCCATTTCAAAATCATTTGGCCTAACTTCGCTTCTCCGACAGCCGAAAAGGAGCTCTCGGCGACAAAAGCTCTCCGGGACCATGATTTCCAAGACAGAACCTATGGATCATCTTAAAATGACTCCAATAGGTTCCCTGTCAAATTTCAAGTCAATCGGACATCGGTTGACCACACATCAAACCGCGACATCTTCATCGCGACAAAAAGCAAGTCTGCAGGTGATAGGACCCCAAACGGCTTCGAAACTCAAACAAAAGCCTATGGTTGGTCTTATTTATTGCTCAGGAGGCTTCACACCAAATTTCAGGTCATTCCGACATCGTTTGGACCCAGTTTCAGCTTCTGACGGAAAATCGGCAGCTCTGCGCGACAAAGTCTTCGGCTTTCTCAGGAAATTGGAAACTTTGCAAAATAAAATGCACGGATTCTCATCAGGTTTCCTACAAAGAAATCAGGCCAATAAATGGTCAAAATGTCAAGGAAAAGTACAGAAGAAAAAAGAATCAAAAAAAAGCAAAAACGGACGCAAAACGGACACGAAAGGGGGAAAACCCCCCCAGGGTCGCAGACCCCTGCGACCCTGGGCCAGGGTCGCCGGCGACCATGGACCCCGGGGTCGCCGGGAAAGCCCCGGAAACCCCGGTTTTCGCCGTTTTTTCGCGATTCGAGGAGCCCAGCCTCTGGTACTTTCCAAAATTCATGCTTTTGAGACACCAAGTCCTCTGATATCCGTCCAAAACACGGGTAAATCATCAAGAGTATCGAAGACAGTATTGATCGCCACCCGGTCAACCAAAAAAAGTATGCTTTCCACCCAACCGATCGAGAAATCGACAGGACAGATGGCACCGACCCGCTGTTGGCAACAAACACCTGAAATTACATGATCATCTGATGTCGATCTACATGAAGATCCATCGATGATCATCAACAGAAGAATCTCAAAAGACGTGGCACGGCCCGCGACTCTTCAGCTGCTCGGCGACCACTTAATGCGATTAATTGACTAACTTTATTACAGTCATTAATCCATTTCTTTGGACGGCCCAATCAGAAGCAAGCATTCGGGAGTTACAAGTCAAGAGATTCATGGCATTTAACCCATGAAACTCCTCCCATCATGGCGATTAAAGGCGATTAAATGCCCTCAATCTCCTCCGGCCAATCAGAAGCCAAGAAAAAGGAGTTACAAAATAAACAATTCAATTTTGTAACTCCTCCCATTATGCGGCTTAATGACAATAAAAGCCCATAAACCCACCTAAAAGGCTACCTAAAAGCCTATAAATAGGAGAGCTCTCCAAGAAGAAAGGACAGCACACAGACACAATGAACATCAACAGACAGCAGTCAGAAATCCAGAGAAAAGAAAAAGAGAGAAAACTCTGCGGAAGTTCTACACCGGCCACCGCAACAAGGTGACAAAAGTCCCTTGGGGGGTACCCCCCCAAGGTCCTTGCCTTCTCCTCCTGCCTCCAATGGCTTAGATATGGCTTTTCAGCCCGTCTACTCGATTTTTTATTGGACATAGGACCTTCCTTTGGTCTTTGTCTTCTAAAAACCCGAGGTTATAGCCAAGCCAAGCGAATCGATAGCATCCTCTGTTCTCATCTGCATGGATGATGGCGAAGCCCACATATGGCTTGCGACCGTCAATCTAAACGAGTCCCCCACAATCTCCTGAGAAGTTAGATCCTCCTTTTCTTGCTTTTCATTGTAGTTTGTATTTTTTCAAAAGAGACAAAAATCACAATTCTTGTCTTTCATTATTGATAAGGATTGTAAATCGGCTATAAATGCCAAAATCGGCTATAAACGCCAAAATCGGCTATAAATGCCAAAAAAATCGCCTTTCACGGCAAATCAAGAAAATGTCTCTTTTCTTAAATATATGTGCAATGGAAAACTTGAAAGAAGTTGATTTCCTTTTTACTTGCGAAGGTTGATCTCCGGATCACCACTTGCAATTCCAAGTAAAAATAGAAAATCTGGCACACCCAAAAAAAAAAGAAATGTTGATGCACGCCCTTGCCCCCCGGTTACGAAAGGGTCGGACTCGACGGACTCCCACGTCCGCCGACCCTCGGTAGGAACCGAGCAGGAGCGCGGTCCATCACCTCGACGACTGGCGGAACACTTTCTTCCTCCATGAACGCATCGAAAGCATCATCACATTTGCATCCATCGATGGTTCGAAGTCATCGGAATCCTGTGGCAAGTCAGCTGACAAGAAAAATGTTAGCAAACCAAGTCACAGACACAAAAAAAAAGAAAGCAAAAGAAGTCATACCAATTGGAGATTCTGGATTCACTCCAGAGTCCCTCGGTTCTTCTTCAGGTGCCTCGACAGGATCCGTCACCAAGTCTTCCTCTGCTAAAAAAAAAAAGAAAAGCAGAAACAAGAAGCAAATCAGAACATGGAAAAATCCCATGAAAACAAATGGAAAGAGAAAAAGGAAGAATCATACCTTCACCAACGGTCTCTTCTTCTCGGCTTCTCTTCTCTGGAGGCTCGTCAGCATCCACTGGCACATCCTCATTGAAAGTAAGAGGAACTTCCAAGTCAGGAGTGTCCTCATGCTGCCCCTTGCTGCGATGATGACTCCTCCTCCTCTTACCCCGGCGGGCTCGCTTCTTAGAAGAACCTACCCCACTGTCAGAGTCAGGTTTCCCACTTGACTCCTCACTGGATGGTCTGCTCTTGCCAGTAGACTCCACGAAAGCTTGCCTCTGTGCCGCTTGCATCCAAGCGCCAAGTTCGGCTTCCTCTTGTTCTAGCTGCTCTAAAGCCTCATCAGGTATTTCTCGAACAGCTTCAGAACCAATGACGCCCTGGTCATCGAGAAAGCCTATCTTGTGCTTCTCTCCAGAAAGGAAGGCCCAAACTTCCTCTCGCCGGACGCCATCCGACTTTCCAAGGCCCTTTCCAGATGCCAGCTTCACATCAAGCTCCTTCTTGGAAAGCCCCCGATATGCCGAAAAGCTCTCCGCGAACCACTTCGCAAAGCCGGCAGTCCGGGAAGTCAGCAACACAGGATAAGAAATCATGGCTGTAGTGTCTTCAGCACTATAGAAAGCCCATGCATTTCTCCCGTCCTATAAGCCTCCAAAGCGCTTCACCATACTTGAAGGCGCTCCAACAACGCCTTGAGAAAAGCCCAGCTGCAAAGCAAAGCGAGAGGGTACATACGGCTGGATGTCGACAAAAAGATGTCTGCGGTACACCATCGTGCCGACACGTATGCTGAAAAGCCACTCTCTCTCTGCATTGGTCAAGGAGTAATGCCTTCCCAACCCCGCCCTGGTAGAGTCTCGGGAGGCACCAAAATCAAATGCCTTCTTCCGCAACTCCGGAGAAAGCTTCACTGAAGACTGCCCCATCTCGACGTCCCTGAACCGTCGGATCCTCATGCGGGCAAACAAAAGTGATTCAGACACGGCTTTGCCCTTAGCCAGTCGAATCATCAGAGGATCATCATCCTGTGCAGCACCCAGCCGGTGAAAGCCAGGACAGTGGTATACATACCACGAATAAAAGATATGGGCTGAAAATAACCTATTCATGGGGAGCCCAAGCCGAACCAAAAAAGTAGCAGCCTGCAGTTCGGTACACAGGTAGGAGTAAAGAGCCGGCACCAAAGCAAGCTGCTCTCCAAACGCCATCTGACAAGCCGGAAAAATACAATGCGGCCTGATGTGCGTTCCATCTCCTCCAGCAAAAACAGCCTCACCAAGCCAATAAGTGAGGTAAACAGCGAGATCTCTCCACAGTACAATGTCAGGACATATGGCGTTTGTACTGGCGCAGAAATCTCTCAACTCTTCTTGCATGGCCAAGATCTTCTTTGAAGTTCCGGCTTCTTGGGTCACACTATCAGAAGACTCCCTACTATCAAAAAAGTTGGGGAACGAAGAGATAGAACTCTTCCAACTGCTGGATCTAACTTTCAAACCCTCATTCTCCTTCAAAAAATCATAGAAGGCGACAAGCTGAAAGTATAGAAGCCTGAACTCCTCAGACTGCCCCTCAAGGACGCTGTCAATCGGCATAAACTCCTCATAGAGTTTGCTGAGGATGGGCAATCCAGTAATGGCGCTCAGCTCCTTCAAAGAAAAACCAATCTCACCATTCGTCACAACGAAGGTATTGGTTTGTGGGAGGAACGACTCCAGCATAGCCATGAAGGCCTCGTCGGAAAAGATCATGGTCTCCCTAAAGGCACGGACCGCATCAAAAATCCCGGCTTCCTTCAAAACGGCGCCGCCAATCAGCAGGACGCGATCAGTCCACGACTTCCACTCGGAGTCGGCATTGAAACGGCCGCGAAGTCGAAAAGGCTTGATCCAATTGCTGCCGTCACCGCTGAAAATACCAAGGCCCACCGGTCTCAAATCGACCGACGGATAATCAGAGCCCTGGTAACCGCTGGATGGCATCAAAAGGTCCATGGCAACAGGCGACCTCTCCGTATATCCAGGAGAACCGCCAACAAAAACCCCGGTCTTGATTACATTTGTCCTTCTCACCCAGCTTGGAGGATCTTCCCTCTTAGGGCACGTGGGGGCAAGGCTCAGAATCGAGACGGTACGATCAAACGTCGACCGGGTAGCAACAGTCTTCTTCTCACCATCTGCTGTGAAAGAAAACTAAAAACATCTCCTCTGGTATGTCATGTCATCAGGGACTGCATCACCAAAGAAGAAGGTAGGCTTGGGCAAAACGCTCTGATCTTCCATCACCCATGGACGACTGCTTACCATGATCTTATAGAATTCCTCTCCCTTGAGAGCGATCAGTCGCTGCCTCATCTCATCTCTGTTGAGGGAGTCGCACTCTTCTAGATTTCTCTCAACATACTGGACCTTCTCAAAAGCCTGTTGAACGGCCGGATTAGAAGATCTAGAAGATCGACGAGGTACGCTTGTAGCAGGCTCTTTACCCTTGTTCGCTCTGGAGGAACCACCTGAAAAGGATGGAAAAGAAAAAGATCAAACATCAAAATGACGGAATCTCGCTAAAAAAAATCTGGCGAAATTTTGACATGATGACGGGGCAATTCCGAAGAAAAGGAACTATCCCGAAAGAAATAGAAAGCTTGAAGATGGGCTCAACATCGCTGCGAGCTCCGAAACTCCAAACGTTCGAAACCTCAAAGTCTCCGCAAAATCAGGAAGGGCTCAACATTGCTGCGAGCTCCAAATTCCCAAAATTGCGAAAACTTTCAGGTATGCTATCACATCGTGCTACAATTCAATTTGCAAAAAAAATATATACATGCATGAACATCTTGGTTTGCGAAAAAAAAAATGCATTATCATGATGAGAAAAAAAAAAGAAAAGAAACTTTCTCAAAAAAAAAAAGGGGAAAAGAAAACAAAAGAAAAGAAAAGAAAAGAAATTTTCTCAAAAAAAAAGGGGAGGGAAAGAAAACAAAAAAAAAAGGGGAAGAAAAAAAAAAGGAGATAGCCCGCAGACCGTGGCCCACAGGCCACGTGGCCGTACGGCCAGATCCGTACGGATCTGTCCGTACGGCCCACAAACAACAAAAAAAAAGAAAAATAAAAGAAAGCAAAAAAAAAAAAAAAAACGTGTGAAAAAAAAAGAAGCAAACACGTGAAAGAAAAAAAAGAAGAAAAGAAAAAGAAACAAAAAAAAAAGAAAGAACTTTATTTTTTCTACAATGGAGTTTTCTTGAAAAAAAAGGGAACTTACTTGAAGCCATTGATGGAGAAGAAGAAGAAAAGTCTTGAAGATCTTGAAGAAAAAGAACTCTTGGTCTTGAATCCCTCTTGAGATTATTGCAAAAGAAAGTAATAAGAGCAAGAGATCCAACCTCCTCCTTGCTTTTATAGAAGAGAGCAAACCAAAGAAGGAAAGAAGAAAAAGGTAAATGTTACTAATTAGTAACCTTACCAAAAGAAAGAGATTAGAAAGATTCTTTCCCAAAAGAAAGATATCTTGAAGGATTTTCTCCCAAAAAGAAATCGATGACGGATTCTTTCCCAAAAGAAAGAAATCTTGAGATATTCTATCCCAAAATAAAGGGATCATGAGAGATTTTCTCCTAATAGATAGAATCGATGACGGATTCTTTCCCAAAAGAAAGATATCTTGAGATATTCTATCCCAAAATAAAGGGATCATGAGAGATTCTCTCCAAGTAAAGATATTCTTAGATATTCTCTATCCAAATGAGATATTTTTGGACATTCTTTACAAAAATGACACCATATGAGATCTAAGCCATTTCAAAAGCTTAAGGTCCCATGGGTTAGCCCATATGAGCCAGGTTTGACCACCTAGGCACTAAAAAAAAAAAAAAAAAAAAGAAAAAAAAAAATTTGGGCTTTTAGTCAAAGAGAAATCCCTCTTACCAAGAGCATACAAAAATGGTTCCATGCCTCTTTTGAGTTGATTGGACCATACAAAGAAAATTCCAAGCCCCATGAGCTTCCAAAAATCAAACCATCCAGCCTCATCTACCAAATTGAGCCAAAATCTTGAAATTGACATTCCACAAAAATCAAACCAATCCTGGTCCCCTAACTTGCCACATACAGCTTGTTAGGTCACAAGACCAAAACCAAAAACCAAAACCTGATCCCCTAACTTGCCACACACAGCCTGTTAGGTCACAAGATCAAAACCAAAACTGATCCCCCAACATTCCACATACAGCTTGTTGGGTCACACGATCAAAACCAAACCCGACCCCCTAACCTGCCACATATAGCCTGTTAGGTCACAAGGTCAAAACCCAAATCCACATCCATGATGTCATCTTCAAAACTTTGCCTCGAGATGGTACGTGATCCCTTTCACTACCATAAAATTCCCCTGGAAGCTCAAAAGGCTACAAATACCAAAAAAAAAGACCGCTCAAAGACTCTTGGTCCAGTCACAGGCTCTCCTTCAAAAATCTCTTCGAGGCACATCGACTACAAAAGTTAAGCAACTCGTCGCTGTACCTCGAGGGGGCATTTGTTGACACCAAAAATGTCACTTTGCCTCTTCAAGATCCAAAGAGCTACATGAAGTCGCAACCTGCCATAAATAGGCAATGCTACTTCCAAAAATCAAATCTTGTCAGGATCAAACAAAAACTGCAAGATTCTTCAAGACAGCCAAAAGAGGAGTACACAAGAAGTTTCGGGCCATTTCAAAATCATTCGGCCTAACTTCGCTTCTCCGACAGCTGAAAAGGAGATCTCGGCGGCAAAAGCATCGGAGACACCAAATCTTCAATCAGAGCAGATGGATGGTCTCAAAATACTTCCAAAAGGCTCCACGTCAAGTTTCGAGTCAAACCGACAACGTTTGACCCTACATCAACCTTCGGAAGCCAGATCGGGCCTCTCGGTGGCAAAGCTCTCCGGGACCATGCTTTCCAAGACAGAGCCTATGGATCATCTTAAAATGACTCCAATAGGTTCCCTGTCAAATTTCAAGTCAATCGGACATCGGTTGACCGCACATCAAACCGCGACATCTTCATCGCGACAAAAGCAAGTCTACTGGTGATAGGACCCCAAACGGCTTCAAAACTCAAACAAAAGCCTATGGTTGGTCTTATTTATTGCTCAGGAGGCTTCACACCAAATTTCAGGTCATTCCGACATCGTTTGACCCAGTTTCAGCTTCTGACGGAAAATCGGCAGCTCTGCGCGACAAAGTCTTCGGCTTTCTCAGGAAATTGGAAACTTTGCAAAATAAAATGCAAGGATTCTCATCAGGTTTCCTACAAAGAAATCAGGCCAATAAATGGTCAAAATGTCAAGGAAAAGTACAGGAAAAAAAAGAAGAATCGAAAAAACAGCAAAAACGGACACAAAACGGGACACGAAAGGGGGAAAACCCCCCCCAGGGTCGCAGACTCCTGCGACCCTGGCCCAGGGTCGCCGGCGACCTTGGAGCCCGGGGTCGCCGGGAAGGCCCCGGAAACCCCGGTTTTTGCCGTTTTTTTCGCGATTCGAAGCGCCCAGCCTCTGGTACTTTCCAAAATTCATGCTTTTGAGACACCAAGTCCTCTGACATCCGTCCAAAACACGGGTCAATCATCAAAAGTATCGAAAACAATATTGATCGCCACCCGGTCAAACCAAAAAAAGTATGCTTTCTACCCGACCGATCGAGAAATCGACAGGACAGATGGCACCGACCCGCTGTTGGCAACAAACACCTGAAATTACATGGTCATCTGATGTCGATCTACATGAAGATCCATCGATGATCATCGACAGAAGAACCCCAAAAGACGCAGCACGGCCCGCGACTCTTCAGCTGCTCGGCGACCACTTAATGCGATTAATTGACTAGCTTTATTACAGTCATTAATCCATTTATTTGGACGGCCCAATCAGAAGCAAGCATTCGGGAGTTACAAGTCAAGAGATTCATGGCATTTAACCCATGAAACTCCTCCCATCATGGCGATTAAAGGCGATTAAATGCCCTCAATCTCCTCCGGCCAATCAGAAGCCAAGAAAAAGGAGTTACAAAATAAACAATTCAATTTTGTAACTCCTCCCATTATGTGGCTTAATGACAATAAAAGCCCATAAACCCTCCTAAATGGCTACCTAAAAGCCTATAAATAGGAGAGCTCTCCAAGAAGAAGGAAAATCACAAGAGATCGGAAAAAAACACACAGACAGACAGAAGCACAAAAAATTCAGAGAAGGAAAAGAGAGAAAACTCTGCGGAAGTTCTACACCGGCCACCGTTACAAGGTGACAAAAGTCCCTTGGGGGGTACCCCCCCCCCCCCCAAGGTCCTTGCCTTCTCCTTCTGCCTCCAATGGCTTAGATGTGGCTTTTCAGCCCATCTACTCGGCTTTTTATTGGATATAGGACCTCCTTTTGGTCTTTGTCCTCTAAAAACCTGAGGTTATAGCCAAGCCAAGTGAATCAATAGCATCCTCTGTTCTCATCTGCATGGATGATGGCGAAGACCACATATGGCTTGCGACCGTCAATCTAAACGAGTCCTCCACAATCTCCTGAGAAGTTAGATCCTCCTTTTCTTGCTTTTCATTGTAGTTTGTATTTTTTTAAGAGACAAAAATCACAACTCTTGTCTTTCATTATTGATAAGAATTGTAAATTGGCTATAAACGCCAAAATCGGCTATAAACGCCAAAAATCGGCTATAAACGCCAAAATCGGCTATAAATGCCAAAAAAAATTGCCTTTCACGGCAAATCAAGAAAAATGTCTCTTTTCTTAAATATATGTGCAATGGAAAACTTGAAAGAAGTTGATTTCCATTTTACTTGCGAAGGTTGATCTTCGGATCACCACTTGCAATTCCAAGTAAAATAGAAAATCTGGCACACCCACAAAAAAAGAAATGTTGATGCACGCCCCAGCCCCCCATTGGTCACGAAAGGGTCGGAACCAAACGGACTCCCACGTCCGCCGACCTCGGTAGGAACCGAGGCACAGGAGCGCGGTCCATCAGTGCCGCTCTCCGATGCCTAAGTCAGTGAATGAACTGGAACAAAGGAAGGAGAGAAAGAAGAGAGGCAGAGTAACAGCTCTCAAGTATGGATTGTGCGTAAATAAATGTGGAATGAGGCTTTATTTATAGACGCCTGGGCCATACCTTTGGATGATATTTTCGTGTGGGTCCCATGACTTGATAGGGAAGTCATGATCAGCCCACAAAGTAATAAATGCGGTCCATTCCAGCCCACTTTGCATTTAATGCCAGTCGGATCAGCCCACATCGCATTAAATGCGCGTCTTGTTGGGCCAGATCATGTTGGGCGCCTTTGGCGGTAGAGGTACCATCGGATCCACCCTCGGGCCTTGCCCTGATTTGGCTTCAGCCACTGGATGCCGCCCTGTCAGTGATCTGGCGAAGATTGTGGACGGCTGGATGTCGCATCTGTCTCACTGGCTCGCGCCCCTATTCTTCCACGTGTCTGATGACGTGGGGGGCGAAGGGCGCGAGTGGAGGTCCTTTTCTTGCTTCGTCTTTTGTCCCGGCACCTCTGGCCGAGGTGGAGCTCTCGGCCGAGGTGGGCACCTGGGTAGCCGATCTCGGCACTAGCGGCCCGGACCTGTCTGACTTCGGCTGAGGCCTCTGTCCCGGTCGCCGGGGTGAGTCTGAAGCCACGTGGTTAGCACGCGGACGGGACGTGAGAATGCTTAATCCCATTTGATGGCTGTGATTAGCGTAACCCTGGAACTTTGGAAATCTCCCCCCACACACCAATAATTTTAGGAGAGAAAACAGCCCTTAAAAAGCAGGCACACCACATGTGGTGGACGCGGAGAGAAGAGGATTCAATTTGAGGGGACATGGGGGGCAGTCTAGAAAATTTCACTCTCCACATGCAATGCAACGGGTTCCGGCAAGAACTGGCGCGTAGCGTAGATAGAAGATAATGTGTGGGGCCCACAGCATTTGCAATTTATTTTACCCAATCATTCCTTGCAGAGGGCGATCCACTCTCCAGAAACACAGAATCAACGTTGTCTGTCCTCAACCGGTAACAAAAAAAAGCAACCCCCTCTTTCTGCCTGACACGTGTCAACCGGCAAAAGGTAACCGACACGTGTCGGATCAGGCAGCGATACGGCCACGTCGCCTTTACACCTGCCTGTTGCCCGTACAAAACCCCGATATAGTCGCCCTCTCCCCTCTCCCCTCTTTAACTTCCTCGTACCACACATATTCCCGCGCCTTTCGGTGGTCCCTCACCCATCTAATTCTAAGCTTTAGCTGCTCCCTCACTAATCGTATTTGTATTACTACCACGCGTCTCTCATTCTCAACTCTCAAGTGCCTATTTCTAGCCTCCAGGTCGAGGGACCACCGTTTCTTGAATGTCCCACGGACTATAGACCTGGATTCGATTCTCTCTCCAATCTCTCTCTTATCTCTCCCTGCGCCTTCCATCCACACGCGAATGCTGTGAGTCCGGATGTAGCAGCACCGTTATCCAATGATGGCCCCACGTTTCGTGTACTCCATCAACCACCTGTCATCAATATGTGCCACCTTATCTAAGTTAGGCAGCTTCGGGTTCATACACCCAGTCTTCCCACGCACCCAAGGACTGACTTAGGGTTCATACACCCAGTCCCTCCAAAAACTCTGGGTTCATACACCCCCCGAGATCGATCCCGGACCCAGACTCGCACAGCCGAGATCCTCGAAATTCTGGGTTCACCTCGGCCAAAAGAAAACAGCCCAAGTAGAGAGAAGCAGCACAGAAATGCCTTTAGGAAACGACCGAGTGTTTGAAATCGAAGCCTTTTCCAGGGCGAAGGACCCAAACTTTTAGGAAACGAATGAGTGTTTTAACTCGAAGCCTTTTCCGGGGCGAAGGACCCAAACTTTAGGAAACGACTGAGTGTTTGAACTCGAAGCCTTTTCCGGGGCGAAGGACCCAAACTTTAGGAAACGACTCGAGTGTTTGAACTCGAAGCCATTTCCAGGGCGAAGGACCTAGAGCTGCCGAAGTCAGTTAAGGATAGATGACACAGATTGATGACATGGCAAAAGCTACTTTCATTGATTCTGAGACTCGTTATATCTTTAGAAATAGAATTTCTTTCAGTGGGATGCATTCCATGGCCTCGGCAGTGGCTTGCCTTCTAAGTCTCAGAATCCTAAATTAATCCTAATTACCAAAATAATTTATTTGGTTGGTAGTTGAAACCAATAAAATGTATGATGAGTTTCTAAGCAGGGAGTCCCCATCTGTAGGGTGCTTTGATTGTTAAATCTTTTAACAAACTTATGATTAAACTTACAAGTACGTTTGAATCTTTAGTTTACATTTTAAATTAAATAGCCATCTTGATTATGGACCTGCAAGGGCCTGAAGGACCCACTCGTACATTGCCATTAGGGTTGTAAATGGGTACCCGATTCTCCAATTACCCGAAGGTTCCGACCCGTTAGGATCCGGGTCTGGGTCCTTATTTTGGTCACGATAAGAAAATGGTTCCGGTTCCGGATCCTTTTTTTTGAACCGATACCTAAACGGTTCCGGTTCCGGATCCACAGTGGCTCAGACCCGTGGACCCGAGACCCGACCCAATATATACTAACATAAGGTAACTTTATTATGTGAGAACAAAACCCTTTTTACTTTTCTACTTTTCTACATTAGGGTTTTCTACTTTTCTACATTTCATTGCCTGTTTGGATGTGATTTCTGAGTTTTTGTTAAAAGTGTCTGTAATTGATAGAAAGAATGTCACATTAGTATTTATAGGTACGTGATCCAATTGAAATGTGAAAAAAGCATAATTTTTTTAAAGAAAAATACAGGTATTAGTCTAGACCCGGAACCGGAACCAGACCCGCCTCACAAACGGTTCCGGTTCCGGTTCTGGTTCCCATTATTCTTAACGGTTCCGGTTCCGGTTCCGGTTCTCCTTTTTAGAAAACGGTTCCGGTTCCGGTTCTACCCTGGACCCGGACCGGAACCGACCCGTTTACAACCCTAATTGCCACCGACTCGCCAAGCCCAAGGCATGTGAGAGCTATTCCAACTTTAGACACCGTACTCTGTATTGTATGCAGGGTTTTTCCTTGTTTTCCTCGAAGTGGTTCGATTTTTTTTCTTATTTGTCAGACACTTTTCAAACCAATGGGCAATGGGCAGGTTCCCATCCTACCGGTGTGTTAAACCATTGACACGTTCGAAGCATCTGGAGACCGAGATAGAGTGACGACAAAGGAGTGTGTTGTCTACATCATGACTGTTTTTGCATTAAAAATAGGTCAAAACATCACCACTTTTTCATTCTGTGGAGTCATTGATGGTAATTATTACTGTTTTTATTTTGGATAGCTTCGAGGGCGCCGGGATTTTGGTCGGTGCTGAAGCGTAAGAAGGACAAGACTTACTGCATCGAATGAATGAATGAATTTAGTTCACCCACCCTATATACCCCTAGAGGTAATTCATGCGTGTACTCTCTTGAGTTCCCCAAGTTCCTGGCTGTCGTGTCCACGATCCACACCGTACTTGCTGGTGTGTGTATTTGATCGTGACTGATATGATGTGGGTGACTGATATGATGTGGGTTGACCGAGCAAAAGTTACAAGTTGATTGGATGGTACGTGGCTTTTTTTTATTACAATGTGGGGCCCGCTATAATTTTTGGAAGGTCCTTTCTAGTTTGACACGTGTAGTGTCAGCTCTTTCTATGTTTGACACGTGTAGTGTCAGCTCTTGCTAGAAGTGTTCATCGTAGCTCGAGCCTCAAGAATCTTAAGACAAATCATATTGGATTTCGGATCATATGCTGCTTTAGTTGATTTTGAAGCAGCCAGCAGCCCTGCACGTTTAGTAATTTAAGGCTATTGGGGTTTTATAATGGCGTTGATTGAAGTATAAAGTATTTTAAATAAATAATAAAATATAAGTGAATTATTATAGTATTTTATTTTTAGTTATTTATTATGAGTTTTTTTTTATTGATTGTAGAGTTTTTTTTTATCTTTTAATGGATAAATGAAGTTATTTTTTTACTTATTTTTAAAAAGTATGGTAGTAATTTTGAATTAAAGTACTTTTTATGAGATTTTTTTTAAGAAATAAGAGCTTTACCTTACTTGATTCTATTAGTAGAGTTGTCAAACAATCCCATGTCACGGTTAAAAGTGAAAGTGAAGTAGAGCCTCTATTTAAAAAATAGAGGAATTTACGACGCAGGTTCCGTTGGACTCCATACCACTCTTGAGGTCCCAAACACACCGTATTTATTAGGGCTGCACAGAACCGGACCGCAGACCGGACCGGACCACAAAACCGGACCGGAACGGACCGGATTTGCGGTCTTAGCGGTCCAAGTCCGGTCCGGTCCGGACCTTTTGTGGTCCGGTCTGGACCGGACCGGACCGCATTTCTTAAAATAATAATAAAAAAAAATTTCATATAGATGAGCCCATGAGGCATGAGCCCAACACCCATTTGTAAAACCCATAATTCATTCATTTGACATTTGCCCACTTTTTAGATGTGAGGTGAAAATGAAAAAAAAAAAATGAAAACCAGTCCGGACCACTTTAAGTGGTCCAACCGGACCGGTTTGGATTGGACCGGACCGGAACGGACCACTTATAAGTGGTCCGGTCCGGTCCTTCATTTTAGGCCGGACCGGAAATCCGGTTGATCACCCCTAGTATTTATTTATAAGGTCCTCAATGTGCTTTTATATATATATATTTTTTGTCGTTTAGCGAATGGTCGATATCAACCATCTTCTGACAAATCTAGTGGCTCAAGGCCTAACTCTTATGTCACTCCAAAACTAGTGGAGTCCATTTTCTCTGTCACGGACTCTTTTGTTAGTTACATCGTCCTTTCGAAGGTTTCTCATTCAATGGTCAAGATTATCCAATCTTATTCATCCGATCTACAAAATCTTTGGGGTATCCATTGTGATAGAGAGTGGCCCACCTCATGAACAGTTTGATATACCGATGAGCAACATTTTGCAGATCGATGATAGACCGTATCTTTGAGCTTCAAAGGGCTTTGGATGTCAATTATTACATTTTTTCACCAACAAATAAACAAAAGCTGCATTGATCTAATTTTGACTTGATTAATTTAAAATCTTCAATCAACCACCTTTGCTGCCAGTCAAGTCAAATATCAATTTTTGTTGGGTTGATTCTGTTTAGCATTTTTTTTTTGTAATAGTATGAAAATTTATTAAATCAAGACTAGTTTAGATAAAATTGAAGATGTTAATCTTGAAAATCTCTTAAACTTGCTCGCACTGGACATTATTATCATTGCTATGCTTATAGAAGTCAACTCTATCCAAGGGAAGCATTACCATTTCTAATGGGTTCCATCCAAAAGAGAGTCCGAGTACCATTGAACCAGCAGGAAGAAGAAAGAGAACTAAAATTTTAACCTCTTCCCTGCCATTAATATTTTTATTGTCTGTTTTTATTCAATGAATGACTTTTTATGGGAAAGCATCCCTTTGCTGCAAAGTTTTTATGTGGTGGGCCTAGAAAAAGAAAGTCTCGCATTAGTACAGTACCAATTTGTAATTTCTGTGAATCGTACACCAATAGAATTTTAGGGATGAACAAGAGAATTTATCATCAAGGAATCCCCATATTTTTGGGTAAGCCTGATGAGAAAACACTCCAATTAGAGTTGACCCACAGTCCAATTAATCATATACATCTTTTTGATAATGTGAGTTGCTAGGTATTAAACGTGAATAGTTTGAAGGTGGGCCCCATTCCAATTGGACTGTAATTTGGTTTTACTACCACCTCATTTTGAGCTGCTTGAATTTTAAAGTTGGGCCATGGTTCATCCATGTACATCAAAATGGATCGACGATTAGGACCAACGTAAATGATGGATGTATAATGTATTGCATTGAATTTTCAGGTGGCTGAGGAGGTTTTCAAAGCAGGTGGAAGAAGTCTTGACGTAGGCAGGTATCTGTCAATGCAACCTGGACGTAGTGATTATTATTTACGTACCCGATAGCGATAGCAACATGTTGATATGATGGTGGTGGAGTAGATCGAAGTGGCAAACAAGTAAAGCTCCGTGCAGCACTTAAAACGTGTAACATCACATTGAACTTCGAAGTAATTAAGAAACTCATGTCTGGCATGATTATCCAATGCTCAATCCGTGCTCCTCTATTTATTGAGTTTTCTCTCTTAATTTTGCTAATATGATTGTTCTTTTCGTTTTTATTTATATCAAAGTGTTTTTGAAGTCAATATAATTAATTTTAGTCATCGTATATTCAGTCGTTTTTCTTCTAACCTTCAAAAATAATCTCTTTTGCAAAAGAGATTTAATTTTCACTTTCTATGAAATCTTAAAATTCTAAATATGGAAGTTCACTTTTAATGTTTCAATTATTTATTATTCTTTCTTTTTTTCTTTTTTTTTTCTATGGGCTTCTTGAACTAGAAAAATGAGTCATTTTTTATTGGGCGCTCATTTATGCACCACCATTTTTTATTGGTGCACCCCTTGTCATGTCATCGGATTTCGTGCGTGCAACATGGGCTTGCGCGTCCCTCATCCTTTCTCTCTAGTTGCCTCGGGTTTCGCACGATCTCTTTGCATATGGGAGGGAATAAATACACCCAGTCTAGTTAGTAAGTAAACCGACTCTACATCCCTATTGATTGGATTTATGCTGTACTTGCACCACCGATCAAATTCACATTTACGGCGTAGAGCAGTTTTGTCGAATTGAGGGAGGACACGTATTTCTAAAATGGGCTGGTGGGAGCACACGTGCATGTTGGGATTGGTGTATGCCCTAAAGCCCACTAGCCGCACTCTCATCTTTTGTTACTGGATATTTTCTGGTTATATAATGGAAAGACTCTTTTATGCTTAAACATGTATATATGTATGGTTGTGTAAGGCCCATTGTTTCTAGTAAATGAATTAGGTGTGTAGTGTCTACACACAGATAGGTCTTATTCATGGACAACTGGAAACATCATATTTGTTCATAACTGAAAGATGGAGCTGGGCACTTCATCTTGGTAAAAGTTATAATGAGATACTCTCCTATATAGGGTGACATACCTAAGTCACGGGAGGGCTTTCCCGGATCTATCTCATTAGTGCATGTGTCATGCATTGAACAGGACCGTTGTAGGTGTGATCTCTAAAATAGTACTATCACAGAAAAGAGATCAAGTCACCTCATGCTACTGAGTAACCGGTGCTCTTAATCTTGAGCATTTGTGGATGAACTGACGAAGTCAAGTTCTTGTGCTTTGATTCACTATGGGTGAGATTCTTTTCATGGGTCAACAGCTCTGTGTTTTGGGTACTCGGACTTGATCAGTTGGGACGTGCAGATGCAATATAGAATCTATGCCATCTGATGATGGAATAATCGTCCCCTTAGAATTATCCGATTAATCATCAAAATCTAAGATCTTAGTATATGGATGTTCCATATGGATATTGAACTTGTGGGTCGCTCCCTGGATCAAGAGAATGATATTCAAATGATGATTATGTTTAAGGATATGAAGTTCTAAGGTTTAGATGTAATCGGGAAGGTTGATAGTACATATGATAACCTGACTCGATTATGGATGTTACATAGAGGGGCATTCAGGTCATTACACTTAGTAGGTCGAAGACAACCGTCATCTTATGACGAGCTTATTATAATATATATTTGTCCTTGGAGTTCAACCATAACTCTTTAGTGGAATGAGTTAAGGTTAAAATGGTCTTTGTGTTGCTATGGGTTTAGCATGGACATTTTGGTCATTTTGGGAGCCAATGGCAAATATGTCTTTTGGTCCCTTCTCTAGTCACTTACCAAGATTGGCATGGTTTCCTAAGATGTTTAGATAACATAAGGATGAATTATTTTAGTGGAAAAATAATTTTGAGTTTAAATTCAAATAGGCCTTTGATGGCATACATGAATTTAACTCTAGATAAATTATATGTGGGCCATGGTGTGCATTGATATGTGGGACGTCCATAATAGGATTTCCATGGGTAAGGTTTCCAACTTTGAGTAGGACTCTACTTGGAAAGTTGGACTCCTCTTTGGATTAGTATTCCTATGAGTTAGTTTCCTTTTTGGATTAGGAACTTAAAATTAGTAAGTGTTCTACAACTAGTATTACTAATTGTATGGAAAGTTCCTTTTGGTTTCCTTTTCTAATTAGAGTGTTTCTTAAAGGAAATAAGTCTTTCCTTTTTGGACATAAATTAGAATAAGGAGAGATAACTAAATAGGAAAGGCTTCCCATAGTTTCTATAAAAGGAGAACCATCCCCTTTGGACGTCCATAACAAGAAAGCAAGAAGAATGCCACACGTCCAACACTTTGTGAAACAATTATTGAGCACAAGGAGAGCCCCACACGTCCAGCCCTTTGGAGGTTCTCTTCTTGATTGAAGAGAGCTTAAGGTCTGAGATTTTCCCTTGGAGAATAGTTCTTAATTCCTAGATTAAGATCCCACCATCTTAGCCAATCAGATTTGGAAGTGAGATAGAGGAGAAGATCAAAGGCAATACTAGTGCAAGAAAATTCCAGCAACTTGTTTGCAAATTGCAAGTCTGAGTTCGCGCCTTTGGATCTATTTTTTCAGAGATTTGAAGTCTACAAATCTTCGAGGTAATAGTCTTCTATCATCTCTATTAATTAGACACATGTTGGTCATGATTTAATGGAGTTTCTATGCGATTCTTTATGGCTGATTTCCGCTGCATAGTGCAGAAATCAGATTTTTTAAAATCTGTCATGCTTTGCATCAGCCATAGTAGTCTCTTTATGAGAAGTTTCAGATCTGAATCGCAATTTCTTTCAGTGGTATCAGAGCCACTCCATGTGAAATCATGATCCCATGTTGTGTATAATTAATCCTAGATTGATTATGGGTATGGTGGCACCCTATTAAAGTTATGTTGCATGTTGTGTGCAAGTTTCATTAACATTGCTGGAATTTATTTTCCAGATTTGTTTAATGATGCACATAGTGAGTTTGCATGCACTAACCTCTTTGTTTGCAGCCATGTATTGCATCCTTGATGGTTCGCATGATTGTTATGTGGATTTGGATGTTTTTTCATTAGTTGGAAAGTGTACGATTGCGCGGTTAGCAATCATAGGAAGTTGTAAAGTTTCCTCAATTTTATTCCAACTAGTCTTGATGTAAGCTTTCTTGAAAAGCATAGGAATCTCCAATGTAATTTTGGTTTTTGCTTTTCATGGGTTTACTTGTATAAATCTATTTATGGAAACGAGCAAGAAAAGGAAAGTTTCAAGACAAGAAGGTTGCAAGAAATTGGAGTCCTTGGAGATGAAGGAGTCAAGACTTCTAGATGCATGAGGAGTCCTAATTCGATTAGGATTTGAAATCCTAAGAACATGGAGCCATCAAGGAATGCATACTTTTATTTGCTTTTATATATGGAATGCATGGTTGAATGCTTTATATAATTGCTATAATTGTCACCTAGAAACATGGCCACCATTAGGTTCTAAAAATTGACATCTTTTTGTATTAGATTGTTTTTAGTTTGGCAAATTGTTTTAAACGGAACTTAGACCAGCACCTTTTTATGTCTAAGGTTTAAAAATTGGATAGGGTTTAGTTTATCTTGGTATCCTTGGTTTCCAAAGAAGGCTAAACTAAAATCTAATTAGATGCTACCTATGGGTTTTCATAACCCAAGATAGGTCTTTGATTCTTTGAAGGGATTTGCTCAAATGTTTTAAAGCAAAGGTTATTTATTTTTAAGATGACTTAAGTCATAAATTTAATTAACCAAGTTTGCTAGATTTAAAAAGAGCTTTTGAGTAAAACAATGTAAAGGTCAAAAGGTATAAACCCTAGTGATAAATAATCAAGTGGGAGAGGGGTTTTAGGAAAGACCCCACGGCCTTCCATTTTCGGTTCATGTTATCTCATTAAAGTGTTAGTGGGAACGGCCATCCCTTCGGTGGAGTTCTTTAACTAAAGACCGCTTTGATGGGTTAATGGGTGAACTAATGTGAATATTCGTAATGAGGTGTTAGTAGGAGCGGCCATCCCTTCGGTGGAGTTCTTTACTAAAGATCACTTCTATAGAATGTCAATGAAGTGTTGGTGGGAGCGGCCATCCCTTCGGTGGAGCTCTTTACTAAAGTTCACTTCTAGGAAGGATAAAAGTCTCTTCCCTTCGGAAGACTTAATCATAGACATTCTGGGAATTTCATAAGAGATGGTTATACACTTGACATAAGACGGTGATGACCTCTCCTTAGGAGTCAAGGGTTATTTGTCATATGAGGCCAAACCAATCAGTGATTGGACTACCACTGGATGTGTGTCCAGATAGCGATAATCCAAATAAGTCTGCCTTAATTCAACATGACTGTAGGCTCGGCCATCCCTTCGATGGAGGGTCTATGAGGAGGTTGAAACACTGATACATTATAATTAGGGTTGAATAATGTAAAAAGTTTTCGTGCTTTGTTTTTCCTTTTGTAACAAGCACCATATGCATATTATATATATACTGCATGTCTAATTATAAACCGTTTTATATCCAGAAAAGATGGGTAGAGATTCTTTTAGTCCGTTGATGTGCATTCTTCGTGAGAATAAACTGACTGGCCCTAACTACGTAGACTGGAAAAGAAATCTTGACATAGTACTCACAGCCGAGGAGTACAAGTATGTCTTGCTGGAAAACTGTCCCGAAATTGATGCTAATTCTACTGATGACCAGCGAGAGGCTGAAAGGAAATGGAAGAAAGCGAACAGCATGGCTAAATGCTACATGCTCGCTTCCATGTCCAACGTGTTACAAACGCAGCACGAGCAAATGGACACAGCCTATGAAATCATGATGTCCTTGTCTGAGATGTTTGCAGACAAGAGCAGGCCAGCTAGCAAGCTGCTATGAGGACCATCATGAATGCTAGGATGGCTGAGGGAACACCTGTCAGAGAGCATATGCTCAAGATGATAGATTGTTTCAATGAAGCTGAGATTCTAGGGGCTGAGATTGATGCAGGGAGTCAGACTGACATGATTCTCGAAACTCTGCCGGAATCTTTCAATCAGTTCAAGCTCAATTTCAATATGAGCAAGATGGACATGACTCTACCTGAGTTAATGAAAGAACTCCAGGCGGCAGAGGCTATCATGAAGCCCAAAGCCCAAGCTCATTTTTTCCAGTCTTCCTCTAAACTGAACCCGAAAGGGAAGAAGTCCAAGAAGAAGCAGAATAAGGGAAAAGGGCAGAAAAAGGACAATGCTGGAAATAAGAAGGACAAGGGTACAGATGGAAAGCCCAAAGGGAAATGCTTCAAGTGTGGCCTGAAAGGTCATTGGAAGAAAGATTGTCCCAAGTTCCTGACCTCAGTTAAGAAAGGTACATCTTTTTCATACTACATTGAAACTTGTCTAGTGGTTGATTCTACTGACTCATGGATAGTAGACTCAGGAGCCACTAATCATATCTGCAATTCATTGTAGGGGTTTCAGATAATGCAGAGAATTGAGAAGGAGAGTTTGCCTTTAGAGTCGGAATTGGAGCTAAAGTTTGGGCAGTTGCAGTAGGAGTAGTTACCTTACATTTTCCATGTAATAGGATATTAGTTTTAAATAATGTTTTCTATGTTCCGGACATGAGGAAGAATTTAATTTCAGTTTCCAGATTAATTGAATTTAATTATTCAGTTTCTTTCCATTCTGGTATTGATATCAGTAGAGATGGAAATATTATATGTTCCGGTAGAATACATGACAACTTATTTTATATATATCCTATTGCTCCTACACTGCATAATGTACAACAAGAAAGCTCAACTTCCCTTAAGAGGAAGGTATCTTCAATCAATGACACATATCTTTGGCACTTACGTTTGGGTCACATTAACCCAAAATGGATTCAGAGGTTGGTAGAAGATGGGCCCTTGAGCTCATTGGATTTCGAACCTTTTCCTCAGTGCGAATCTTGTCTCAAGGGAAAGATGACCAAACGGTCATTCTCTGGAAAGGGACTTAGGTCAAAGGAGTTGTTAGAATTGATTCACACTGATGTGTGTGGTCCTATGAACAAACCGGCTCGAGGAGGGTATGAGTATTACATCACCTTCACTGATGATTACTCTAGGTATGGATATGTATACCTAATGCGACGCAAGTCTGAGGCGCTTGATAAGTTCAAACAATTCAAGGCTGAGGCGGAGCTACAACTAGGAAAACATATCAAAGCCCTTCGATCCGATCGAGGTGGCGAGTACCTCCTGGGTGAGTTCAAGGAGTACCTCACACAACTTGGGATTGTGTCTCAGTTGTCTGCACCGGGTACACCCCAGCAAAATGGTGTAGCGGAGAGAAGAAACCGTACCCTTCTTGATATGGTAAGGTCCATGATGAGTCATGCAACCCTACCTATATCTTTTTGGGGATATGCCTTAGAAGCAGCAGCATACATTTTAAATCTGGTACCATCTAAGTCAGTACCTAGGACACCACAAGAAATATGGACAGGTCGAAAACCTAGTTTAAATCATATCCACATTTGGGGTTGTCCAGCCTATGTACTAAATGATAAAGCTACCAAGCTAGAACCCAGATCGGAAATGTGCTACTTCATTGGGTATCCTAAGGGAACGAGAGGTGGCATCTTTTATCATCCAAAGGAGCAAAAGGTGCTCATCAGCACTCATGCTAGGTACTTGGAGGATGATTGTATGATGCACCAAGAGCTTAGTTGTAAAGAAACCCTTGAGGAGATTCTTCCAGGATCTCCTATAACATCTGTACCAGATCCTGAGGCAGTAGATGAACAAGATATTCCTTTGAACACTCCGGAGCCTCGTCGTAGTGGGAGAATTTCTAGACAACCAGAAAGATATCTAGGAGTGTCTTTTAAGACAGACTCTGAAGATCTGGTTGAGGATCCTACTAGTTATGATGAAGCAGTAACGGATATAGATGCTGACATGTGGCAGCAAGCGATGAAATCTGAAATGGATTCTTTGTATTCCAATCAAGTCTGGGAACTTGTAGATGCACCTGAAGAGATTAAACCCATAGGGTGCAAGTGGATCTACAAGAGAAAGAGAGGAGTGGATGGGAAGGTGGAAACCTTCAAAGCAAGACTGGTGGCGAAAGGATATACTCAGAAAGAGGGTATCGATTATGAGGAAACCTTTTCACCAGTGGCTGTGCTTAAGTCCATAAGGATTCTCTTGGCCATCGCATGTCATTATGACTACGAGATATGGCAGATGGATGTCAAGACAGCTTCTCTTAATGGAAGTCTTGACGAATGCATCTATATGATGCAACCAGAGGGCTTCATTGCTAGTGGCCAAGATAACATGGTTTGTAAACTTAAGAAGTCCATCTATGGACTTAAGCAAGCATCTAGAGCATGGAACATCAAGTTTAATCAGGCAGTCAAATCCTTTGGCTTTGATCAAAACATTGATGAACCATGTGTGTATAAGAAAGGAAATGGGAAAGCAGTTGCGTTTTTGGTTCTATATGTAGATGACATATTACTCATAGGAAATGATGTAGGTTTATTGTCATCCACAAAGGTTTGGTTATCCTCCTCTCAATTTCAGATGAAGGATTTGGGTGAGGCCAGCTATATCTTAGGGATCAAGCTTTTGCGTGATCACAAGAATAAGATGTTAGCCCTATCCCAATCTTCTTATATTGAGAAGATATTGGTCAAGTTTAACATGCATGACTCCAAGAAGGGCCTCCTACCTTCTAGACATGGAGTACCACTGTCCCGAGATCAATGTCCAAAGACATCTGAAGAGATAGAGACCATGAGGAGAGTTCCATATGCATCCGCTGTTGGAAGCCTCATGTATGCTATGTTATAGACCAGATATTTGCTTTGCCGTTGGCATGGTTAGCAGATATCAGTCAAACCCTGGACCTATGCATTGGACAGCTGTTAAACATATATTCAAGTATCTTCGGAGAATGAAAGATTATATGCTAACCTTTCAATCAGAGTATGTGGCGGCATCGGAAGCTGCGAAGGAAGCAGTATAGCTCAGAAAATTCCTATTGGAATTAGGAGTTGTTCCTGCAGTTGCAAAAACCGATTGTCATAACACTGGTGCTGTAGCACAGTGCAAAGAGCCTAGGAATCACAAGAAAGACAAGCACATTCGGATAAAGTACCACTTAATCCGGGAATTCATTCAGGATGGAGAGATAGTGGTGGAGCATATTGCTTCAGCAAATAACTTAGCTGACCCATTCACTAAGACTCTTACTGAGAAAGTCTTCACTTCTCATGTTGAGTCTATGGGTGTTAGGTTAGGAAGCAGTGATCTTTAGTGCAAGTGGGAGTTTGTTGGGATTGGTGTATGCCCTAAAGCCCACTAGCCGCACTCTCATCTTTTGTTACTGGATATTTTATGGTATATAATGGAAAGACTCTTTTATGCTTAAACATGTATATATGTATGGTTGTGTAAGGCCCATTGTTTCTAGTAAATGAATTAGGTGTGTAGTGTCTACACACAGATAGGTCTATTCATGGACAACTGGAAACATCATATTTGTTCATAACTGAAAGATGGAGCTGGGCACTTCATCTTGGTAAAAGTTATAATGAGATACTCTCCTATATAGGGTGACATACCTAAGTCACGGGAGGGCTTTCCCGGATCTATCTCATTAGTGCATGTGTCATGCATTGAACAGGACCGTTGTAGGTGTGATCTCTAAAATAGTACTATCACAGAAAAGAGATCAAGTCACCTCATGCTACTGAGTAACCGGTGCTCTTAATCTTGAGCATTTGTGGATGAACTGACGAAGTCAAGTTCTTGTGCTTTGATTCACTATGGGTGAGATTCTTTTCATGGGTCAACAGCTCTGTGTTTTGGGTACTCGGACTTGATCAGTTGGGACGTGCAGATGCAATATAGAATCTATGCCATCTGATGATGGAATAATCGTCCCCTTAGAATTATCCGATTAATCATCAAAATCTAAGATCTTAGTATATGGATGTTCCATATGGATATTGAACTTGTGGGTCGCTCCCTGGATCAAGAGAATGATATTCGAATGATGATTATGTTTAAGGATATGAAGTTCTAAGGTTTAGATGTAATCGGGAAGGTTGATAGTACATATGATAACCTGACTCGATTATGGATGTTACATAGAGGGGCATTCAGGTCATTACACTTAGTAGGTCGAAGACAACCGTCATCTTTTGACGAGCTTATTATAATATATATTTGTCCTTGGAGTTCAACCATAACTCTTTAGTGGAATGAGTTAAGTTTAAAATGGTCTTTGTGTTGCTATGGGTTTAGCATGGACATTTTGGTCATTTTGGGAGCCAATGGCAAATATGTCTTTTGGTCCCTTCTCTAGTCACTTACCAAGATTGGCATGGTTTCCTAAGATGTTTAGATAACATAAGGATGAATTATTTTAGTGGAAAAATAATTTTGAGTTTAAATTCAAATAGGCCTTTGATGGCATACATGAATTTAACTCTAGATAAATTATATGTGGGCCATGGTGTGCATTGATATGTGGGACGTCCATAATAGGATTTCCATGGGTAAGGTTTCCAACTTTGAGTAGGACTCTACTTGGAAAGTTGGACTCCTCTTTGGATTAGTATTCCTATGAGTTAGTTTCCTTTTTGGATTAGGAACTTAAAATTAGTAAGTGTTCTACAACTAGTATTACTAATTGTATGGAAAGTTCCTTTTGGTTTCCTTTTCTAATTAGAGTGTTTCTTAAAGGAAATAAGTCTTTCCTTTTTGGACATAAATTAGAATAAGGAGAGATAACTAAATAGGAAAGGCTTCCCATAGTTTCTATAAAAGGAGAACCATCCCCTTTGGACGTCCATAACAAGAAAGCAAGAAGAATGCCACACGTCCAACACTTTGTGAAACAATTATTGAGCACAAGGAGAGCCCCACACGTCCAGCCCTTTGGAGGTTCTCTTCTTGATTGAAGAGAGCTTAAGGTCTGAGATTTTCCCTTGGAGAAATAGTTCTTAATTCCTAGATTAAGATCCCACCATCTTAGCCAATCAGATTTGGAAGTGAGATAGAGGAGAAGATCAAAGGCAATACTAGTGCAAGAAAATTCCAGCAACTTGTTTGCAAATTGCAAGTCTGAGTTCGCGCCTTTGGATCTATTTTTTCAGAGATTTGAAGTCTACAAATCTTCGAGGTAATAGTCTTCTATCATCTCTATTAATTAGACACATGTTGGTCATGATTTAATGGAGTTTCTATGCGATTCTTTATGGCTGATTTCCGCTGCATAGTGCAGAAATCAGATTTTTTAAAATCTGTCATGCTTTGCATCAGCCATAGTAGTCTCTTTATGAGAAGTTTCAGATCTGAATCGCAATTTCTTTCAGTGCAGCACCGTCCTTTACCCTTCGCCAATCCCGAATGGGTTTGACGGAGTCCGAGATGCCAGATGGTTCCAGTTCCTCCTCTTTTATTGTCAACACGTCAGCTCCTATGAAGTCTCTATGCAAAATGCATTTCCAAGAAAAAATTAGTTTTGGGAGAGGTGTACTGTCATGTACGAGTTTTGGGCCCACTGACCTGATTAATAAATTCATTAGTTTGAAAAAAAAATCTCTAATTGAAGTAGAATTTCCGCTGATCTAATTGAAGTAGAATTTCCGCTGATCTCATTGGTTTGAAAAAAAAATCTAATTGGAATAAAATTTGAGTACACCCAAATGCCAAAAATACATTTATTTTGTACTGTTTAAATGTTGAGCTAATTGTGGAGTTCCACTTTCTATTTATGAGACGGGTAAAAATGAAAGATACCTCTTTTGATGAAAATAAGATTTTGTATAATGTAGGATCCTTTAGTTTCACAAACTAATGTTATAAATTTTTTTATCATCTATCGGAGCTCAGATGACCCAGATATCGTGTGACAAAATTCAAAAACCAGAGGTGACTGCAATAGGTCTAAAAAATTTTGACCATTGGATTCCAGATTTGTCAATACTACCGGGTAATGCTCATCATCACGAATCCAAAGGACCAAACTGCTCATCGATTGATGTCCGGATGAACAAGCTACGGCCGGTCAGATTTTCTGTTGCCCAAGGTTGTGCCCCCCGCCTTGCGTCAGTTTCTGCCTCGCAATGATCCTTCCATATTTTCTCCATTGGTTTCATCTTTTCGGCGGATGTCTCCAGCTCCATAGCAGCCTCCAACTCGGCAGAAGTCTCCTTAAACTCGGGAGGTAGCTAGATGCCTCCTATGCCGAGTTGGAGAAAATATGGAAGGATCAAACAGAAAAGCATAGATAATGATACAACCAAAACTCTTTAATGCAATAGTGGTTTTTGGAGGCATCCATATTAAGTGGAAGGTTTTTGGAGGCATCCATATTAAGCATGCTAGCCATGTAAAAGATAATACCATTTAAGATAATCTGGTCAAAACCCTGCAAAATACGTTTTTCACGAGCCCCGCTACTTGGACGGAATGTTGGGATCCCAAGGTTCCATCTGATATTTGGATGGAACCTTGGGATCGGTCCGGTCCCAAGATTCCGTCCAAGTAGACTTTTTGCTTCCCAAACCCATTAAAGTGAAATAGAGAGTTTACATTTCATAATTGCTCATTAAAACCAGTAGGCCAAACAGGTCAATGGTTCCAAAGGTTTTTATGTTACATTTCATAATAGCTCATTAAAACTGATGATGCCAAAAATAGGTTTCCGCCAACACCGGTAGGAGCGGGACTGCTTCCGAAGCAACGTGGCTGCCCTGACTTGGTCTCTTCCTGGTCTTTCAAACCAAGAGTAGAAATTGTAGGTTCTTAGAGTACTTCCTCCCACCAAAAGATAGCAAAGACAGAAAGCTTGTGAACCATAAAAAAAAAAAAAAAAAAAACCCTAGAAACTGCATTGCTGCTCCATTCTTTAGCAGGGAGTAACCCCCACATTTGCAGTAGAGAAAAACCCATCCTTGAGAAGAACATCCTCTCCTTCCTACAATGATGGGCAATCAATAAAACACCATCAATTGCTTCATATCCACTTCCAAAAGCAAGAACTATGAACCCATTTAGATCCTTTACCCAAAAAATAGAAAAGAGAAAAAAGGAACCCATTTAGATGTTTTGAGGGTAGTGCTTAGGTTCACCTGCTGGCGCATGCTGGTTTTTTTCACAGCCTGGTCTAGTGGATATGTGAGGAGGGTGCCCACTAAAAGCAAATCGACCCAGAAACCAAAGAAACATGAATTTCTTGAAAATGAAAGCTAAATCAATAGAAAAACCTAGTATATGCACAAACAAGGACAATTTTCCAAATAAAAGAGACCCCAGTTATTGAGTATGAAGGAAGAAGGAAAGAGATGTCTTCGATCTCACATTTGAAGGCCTCTCTGTGGGTTATGTCTGGATTCCGTGCCTTGATGCGTTGGATCTCGTCCCTGAAACATGAGATCACCAAATCAGACATGTCAATGTCTTCATGGAAGAACTACTTCCTTGCATGAGACTGTGATGAGATGCTTTAATTGTAGGATTGGGTCCCACTCCAGATGGGCCACTTCACAAAAAAGAAGAAGAAGAAGAAAGAAATCCTATGGGGCATCAATGGTCGGAATACAAGAAATATGTACAGTGGAAGAAAGAAGAGTACGTAGACTTAGATAATCTGCATACTTGATAAATTGGTTGTAAGCTGATGGGGCCTTCTGTCTCTTCTCCGGAGCTGCAACACCACCACACAAAAGACATACGTACGCCTTCATTACACATCACTGACATTTGGGTGATACGCTTCTTCTTTTTTTATCTTCTTGTTATCTTTACTCTATCATCACCTCTGTCTCTCACTCACAAACACAAATTCATGAACTTTTCCTTTATTGAGAGAGAGAGAGAGAGAGCATTATCTTTTCCTACTCACAAGCTGAAAATACATTTGTAAGTGCAAAAAATGTAACTCACAAGAAGAGGGGGGTGCCTGCACGGACTTATCCAAAGAGATTAGGAGGAGATTTTTGGGGAAGAAGATGATACCAGCAGTGTGGTGTCGTTGTTGGCCTCCTATGCTTGTGGATTGTTCTTGTGTTTATATGGAAGAAGGGCAAGGGGTGGTTGACTGTCTTGTCATAGCCCACTTTGTCAGGTATTAGGAGGCCAGTCCCATTGTAGCCACTTTTCTTTAATTGCAGTCCCATCAAGCCTTGTCATGGCGTTTTGGGATCTGTGGACGGCGATCTGTCAGGGACTATGGGGGTGCCCCTGTCTTGTCGCACGTGCTGTGGCGTGCTTGAGCGTCCATGGGAGGACAGCTGTTAGCCCTCCCTCAGCTAGCTCTGGCATTGTGATGTGTTGCCGAGGTGGAGCACTCGACCGAAGTGGGATGTTCTGACCGAAGTGGATTCTGACGAAGTGAAGCAGTGTGGCATTGCTGGGCGTGCAATGCCGAAGTGGAGGCGTGGAGCTCTCATCCGAGACAAGGCGGGAGAACGAGACCGAGCCTGCCGGGATGGAATTGCTGGTGCGGGGCCTGAGATGGAGCATCTTGGCGGGGGCTCTGATGAGTTCGGGAATATCCCCACAACATTTATATTAGCTTTTCTTCTATTCTTTCATCCATTTAAAATCTTGGTTTTTAGAAGAGGAATGTTTATAATTGTAGGAGGGTATCCGAGCTGACGAGGTAACAGTTAAGAATCGGAACAGCTGGACCCTCTACAGGGGATAGGCGGGGCCCAGAGCCCCGCGCCTATTGTATACACTCGAACCTTCTTGGCTGTAACCCTCGTGCGTTTGTCCCGGGAGAATTGCGTGGCAATTATGCATCCCAGGGGCCTCCCCAGAGTCGAACCCAAGACCTCTCACTTAAGAGACTTGAATAAGCAACTCTGGTACTTAAGAGACTTGAATAAGCAACTCTGGTACCACTTGAGCTAGTCTCTTGGGTTCGACTCTGGGGAGGCCCCTGGGATGCATAATTGCCACGCAATTCTCCCGGGACAAACGCACGAGGGTTACAGCCAAGAAGGTTACAGCCCGACCTTTTTGTAGGAGGGTATCCGAGCTGACGAGGTAACAGTTAAGAATCGGAACAGCTGGACCCTCTACAGGGGATAGGCGGGGCCCAGAGCCCCGCGCCTATTGTATACACTCGGGCTGTAACCTTCTTGGCTGTAACCCTCGTGCGTTTGTCCCGGGAGAATTGCGTGGCAATTATGCATCCCAGGGGCCTCCCCAGAGTCGAACCCAATACCTCTCACTTAAGAGACTTGAATAAGCAACTCTGGTACCACTTCCTGGTAGCCGAGGTGAAACTGATGCCACGTGGATGGCACGCGGGAGGCACGTGAGGGCGCTGAGTCTCATCTGACGGCTGTGATTAGCGTAATCCTGGTGCTTAGGAAATCTCCCCACACAATTGCCCCCTAGCCTTTGACCTCTTAAGCGCCCTAGCTTTTAGGGGTTGAAGGCTAGAAAATCTATCTGGGGATACAGCGATCATCACTTGGCGTCGCTTCGACTCTTCGAAGCAATACATGCTCCGACCTGTTCGTCTTGGGATTCGGGTTGACAGCTACACGCGTAGCTCCTGCGCTGATTGCGTTGTCTCATTGATGAGATGGACACGGGCTTTGAAGTGTCTTTTCGAATTCGGAGGTGGTACCCGAACGAGGGTTCCTTTTCTACAAATAGGGTCGTCCCCTTCTTTTTCTCGCTTCCAATTTCTTTCGCCTTCGCCTTTACTTTCGATTTCTGCTCTGGTGCCTGAGATCTGTTCGAGGAGGACGACCGTAGGACGCGCCCGGATCTGCTCTTGATCTGCCTCTTCGTCCCTGTAAGTCGCTTTGTCCTTCTGTCTGGTTCTTCTTGGGGTTTTTCGATTTCTAGGGTTTTTCTTCGTCGTCACCCCTTCTAGACATGGGCACCCCTAGATTTAGGGTAGATTCCGATGAGGGCTTAGCCAAGTTTAGAGCTGCCTTCAACATTCCGGAGGGGGTCCTCCTGAAACCGGCAGACCTTGCCGACGCTGCCCTGTATCGCTGCTACGGCGGCTGGATGCCGTTCCCTCTGATCTCCGTGATCGAGGGTGGGGTCAGGTTTCCCCTGCACCCCCTACTTAGGGCCTGCCTTAGTCTTTGGTCCCTCGCCCCGGGCCAGTTGATGCCCAATGGCTACAAGGTCATCATGGGCACGACGAAGTTGAACGAGATCTTGGGGACCAACCTAGGCCCTCATGACATCGAGGATACATACGATATCTGCAAGGCTGGGGAGGGAAGATATTATCTCCGCGTGAAGCCGCAGCGAAGGGGCTTCGTCCTGGCCTTGGAGGATTCGAGTAAGAATGCCGAGGAAGATTTCTTCTGTGTCTCGGGGGACTGGGAGTTCGGCCCGGGTGACAGCAGGAGGCTGTCGGTCCCACGTCGCCCTGGGGAAGTCCCAAGTAATTATCCTTGCTTTTCTCCTTCTTGCTTTGCTTACCTTATTGATGCCGAACTGATACTCTTTTTTGCCTATTAAGCAGAGGCGGGTGTAAGGCGACGCCAAGCTGTCAGCGAAGGTTGGAGGAGGAACACCGAAGACATCGACAAGGTCGAAAGATACAAGGGGCACGAGACCAGGTCAGCTTGGAAGCTGCTCGGGTACACGCCGAGGTATCGCGGCCACTACCATAGGACCGGAGTGCCTGAGGTGGACGAGATACACCCGGACCGTCCGACCGTATCAGTTGCTTTGTTTAGCGGGTTCCCCCTGACCGATCCCGTTGCCGACCGAACTGCGTCTGGTGCCGAGGCGTCCACTTCCGATCCGGAGCTGCCGGACTTGACGCAGATAGTGGACGCTTATCTCTCTGATCGAGGAGAGGACATGGAGGGAAGCTCGAGGGAGCCCGTCGTCAAGGACCTGGCCGCTAAGTTTCGGCAGAGGTCATCGTCTTCTGGGGCCCCATCGCCTGCCGGTACTCGTGCTGCTTCGGGTCCGGCGGGCGCTGGCGCTCCTTCTGCTCCTGCCCCTGCTCCGAGCGGTGGAGCTCGGCGACGCTCGCCGGAGCGCTTGAAGGAGGGGTCCCCGCCCAGGAAGAAGTCGAAGGCGGGGGAGAAGAGTTCGAAGGCTGACCCGCAGCCGAAGGGTAAGACTCCTGCACACGCCCCCTGGAGCCAAGGCTCCTCCCGAAAAGGGGGGCGAGAAGAGCGTACCGAAGGAAAGGAGCGCGCCCGCCGAAAAGAGTGCGCCAGTCGGGAAGTCGACTGGAGGGTCGACCCGCGAGCCTACCATCTCGGTGGGGCAAGGGTCCGGATTGGCCTCCGGGCCCCGAACTGCCCCAGCACCGTGGAAGCCGAGAATGGAAACACAACCCGGCAAACCCCTGAACGTTGAAGACCGACTGCTGGGAAATGCCGAGGTGATCGGGGCCCTTGCCAGGGCCTGTGCTCTGCCACGGGATATGGAGGAGCACGAGAAGTTTGATGACGAGAGCCTGATGTTGACAGCGATCCAGGCCGACATCCTGGTAAGTGTTTTTTGTGTATTCTTTCAAGTGGCCTAGCTCGGCTGTTCCTGTTTTGACCCTCCTCTTTTCCCTTGCAGAACGTGCAGAGGCTCCTAGCCATCCTAGGAAGGAGGGATAGGAACGCGTCGAGGGTGACCCGTCTGGAGTCCGAGCGGGAGAAGCTGGAGAAGGAGCTGGAGGTGCAGCAGAAGGGAATGGAAGAGCTCAAGGTGGCCAGTGCTGGAGAGTCCGCTTGGCTGGCATCGGCTCTGACTGAGATCGCCGAACTCTCGTCCAGGGTTAATCATATAAAAGGCGAGGTCTGGACAAAGAACAAGAGGGTCTCCGAGCTGGAGTCGGAGCTGGCGAGGTCGAAGTCTGAGTCGACGGCAGAGGTAACGAGGCTACGAGGGGAGGTGTTAGCTGGTCGCGCTGAGAGGGAGAGGCTGGTGAAGGCGAACGCCGACCTGGAAAAGGGGAAGGCCTCCCTTCAGTCCGAGGTCCAATCCGCTTTCCAGGGTGGGGTGGACCGCGCCACTGAGCTGTACGAGAAACAGGTGGAGGAGATCACCTCCATTCTGTTTGAGGAAGGATGCCTGGCCGCACTGAGACGTGCGGGGGTCCCTGAAGACCACCCTGTCTATCAGGACCTGCCGAAGTACTCGGATCCGGTTGAGCCGAACTCCGCTCCTGCAACTGAGAGTCCCCCGGTCGAAGCTCCTCCAGCCGTTCCTGCTCCGGAAGACGCTCCAGCTGCCCCGGTCTTGAGCGATGCCCCAGTCGCCAGCGATGCTTTGGCCGTGCCTCAGGGTGAGACCTCTTCTGCTCCTAGTTCGGCTGAGGTACCAGTTGAAGCCCCCTCTGCCAGCGACGCTCCAAGCGAGGTCCCTGTCTCGGCTGAAACTTCTGGCCCCTCTGGAACGGTGATCGACCTGGTGGAGTCGCCGAGACCAGAGTAGCCCTGTCCCTTCTTATGTCCTTGGTCTTTCTTTTGTAACGCCCCTTCCTTTGAGCCTTGTAATTCTCTCAATCAATAAAAGACAAGCTTCTTTACTTGTGCATTTTTCCCTGCATTTGCTTCTCTTTCATTTCTGGATGTGCATTGAATGGTGCTTGAATGCCTTTAATATAACGCGTGACTCTCGAGGTAGGAGGAGTCATATGATCCTCATAGTTGTCTGTGCCGATTCTCCGTATTCTGGAGATCATAAATAGTAGTAAACAGTGGCACGGCCTATGAGGGAAACGGACGGATGTCCCCGCTTGGCGTTATAGGGATCGCTGGTCAACAGTCGCACATCTCAAGTAACGCATGGGAGACTTCGCCCCCATACGGAGACTGAGCCCTTCTTCTTCCTATAAGTAGGGGCAACAGGCTTGCCATGGGCGATGAAAAGAACAGAACGTAGAATAGTTTAAATCACGCAGACATAGGAACCATGGCTGGTAGACGTTCTGCAGTCTTTGATCCAGGGGGGATCCTTGCGCCTGCGGATGGCTTTCTCCAAGGGGGGAAGCCCATCGTGGTCTGCGCACTCTCTGAAGGAACTCCCCGTGGACCGCGCGCTCTCTGAACGCGGGTTCATGGCCGACCGCCCCTCGTCAGGTTTCGTTGATGGAGAGAAGAAGGGGAAGAGGGGCGATGGCGCATTCTCGTCCGACACAGTCTTGCGAGACCGTCGGACGGAAGGTGGGATTGAGGCCGGACCTGGCGTCCTGTGCCTCCAAACTGGAGGGGCTCTGCAATCGCTTTGGTCTGACCAACCACAGCGTATTATAGAGCTTACTGAAGTTCAGGATCACTGAGAACCTCCAGGCAACGATCCGGCGTCTTCGAGCCTGCAGCCCGAAGAGTCGGTGAAGATCAGAGTCTCCCAGTCTCTTATTTTATTTTCTGTTTTCAGAGGACTGCGATCCTCCTTTCTGTATTTTTCTTTCCTGTTCTGTAACGCTTGTAATAAAGTAGTTTCCAATGAATAAAAAGGAGGAATTCTGTGATCGCCCAAACTGCGTACAATGCTTTTGAGTTCTTTTACTCTTTCTTTGCACTGTTCTGGGATACTTTCTTTCTGATTTTGAGTGCTGGCACAGCTCTCTCTCTGAAGATCTGATCTTGGCCGAAATGGCTGGCTTTGGCCGAGACGCACCGCCTTGTGCCGAAGTGGGACCATCATTCCGCCGGCCTCGGCTGTGGAAGCGTGAGCTCGGCAATGGTCTTTGAGGGGTGTCAAAAAACCCCGATTTTAGGAATCCGGCTGAGTGTCCGAACTCGAGGCCTTCTCCAGGGCCCAGGACCCGGAGCTTTAGGAAACGACCGAGTCTGGACTCGAGGCCTTTTCCAGGGCGGTAGACCCGTGAGTGGGTTCAAAACCTGGGGACTTTAGGAATTCGGCCGAGTTGAAGAACTCCAGGCTATTTCCAGGGCGTAGACCCTTGAGTGGGTTCAAAACCCGGGGACTTTAGGAATTCGGCCGAGTTGAAAAACTCCAGGCTATTTCCAGGGCGTAGACCCTTGAGTGGGTTCAAAAACCCGGGGACTTTAGGAATTCGGCCGAGTTGAAAAACTCCAGGCTATTTCCAGGGCGTAGACCCTTGAGTGGGTTCAAAACCCGGGGACTTTAGGAAAGGCTGAGTGTAAGAACTCCAGGCCATTTCCAGGGCGTAGACCCAGTGCAGCCGGAATCGGTCAGGGAGAGATGAGAAATCGATGACAAGGCAGAAAGCTGCTTTTATTGATTCTGAGATTCAATACATCCTTAAAAATAAAATTTCTTCAAGTGGGATGCATTCCACGGTCTCGGCAGTGGCTTGCCTTCTAAGTCTTCGAGCTTGTAGGCCGATTTTCCTGCCTGTGAGACTATTCTGAATGGGCCATGCCAGTTCGGGGCCAGCTTCCCTTCGTTTGGCTCTCTGTCAGCTGGCAGGGTTTTCTTTAGAACCAGCTCTCCCACGGAGAACCTTCTTTCTCTGACATTTTGATTATATGCCCTGGCCAACCGTTGCTGGTAGTCGGTCAGTCGCAGGGCTGCCGCTTCTCGTCGCTCGTCTGCCAGCTCTAGCTCCATTGCCAAGTTTGTATCGTTTCGGCCTTGGTCGACCAACTCTGTCCTTAGGGTGGGGAGGCCGAACTCCAAAGGAATGACTGCCTCCATTCCGTAGGCGAGAGAGAAGGGTGTTGCCGAAGTGGACCTCCTTGGAGTTGTTCTGTATGCCCATAACACGCTCGGAAGCTCCTCTGTCCATCTTCCCTTTGCCTTGTCCAGTCGCTTCTTCAGGCCGTCCAGGATCACTTTGTTAGAGATTTCTGCCTGGCCATTACTCTGCGGGTACGCCGGAGTGGAGTAGTGGTTCCTGATGCCGTGCTCTCGGCAGAAGTCTTTGAAGGACTTGGAGTCGAACTGAGTCCCATTGTCCGAAATCAAGGTCCGGGGGATGCCGAACCTCGTAAGGATGTTTTTCCAAATGAAGTTCCTGGAGTCCCTGTCCGTGATTGAGGACAATGGTTCAGCTTCTATCCATTTGGTGAAGTAGTCGGTGGCGACTATCAGCCATCTCTTGTTCCCTGGAGCGCGGTGGAGAGGCCCCACAATGTCCAGGCCCCATTGAGCGAAGGGCCACGGACTAGTGAGGGGACTCAGATCTTGAGCTGGCTGGTGGAGAGAGTGGGAGAACTTCTGACACTTCTCGCATTTCCTGGCGTAAACCTGCACGTCTTTCTGCATGTAGGGCCACCAGTAGCCCTGGCTTATCGCTCTATAAGCCAGTGATCGGCCTCCGATGTGACTGCCGCAGATTCCTTCGTGGATCTCATACAGGAAGTCGTCCACCTTGCTTGGATGGACGCATTGGAGGTATGGACCTGTGAATGATTTCCTGTAGAGTTTGCCTTCGGGAGAGAGCCAGAATCGAGCTGCCTTGAGTCTGATCCTGTGAGCTTCAGCCTTGTCTTCAGGGAGCTGGTCGTCCTTTAAGTAGGCGACAATCGGATCCATCCAGCTTGCGCCGAGGTCAGCACAGAGGACAAGTCGAGATGAATGGAGCTCTAAGCTTGACCCTGATACTGACCCTACCTCAATGGTTCTTTTCTTCCCTGCTTCGACAGCGGAGGCCAGGTTTGCAAGCGCATCTGCGTGCGTGTTGGTATCTCGGGATATTTGCCTGACCTCGGCTTTCTGGAAATGAGAGAGCAGTTTTTTCACAAGGGCTAAGTAGGCCGCCATCCTGTCGTCCCTGGCCTGGTAGTCTCCAGCGAGCTAGCTAGTCACCAGTTGAGAGTCGCTGAAGATCACCAGGTGCTGGGCTCCGAGGATTTGGGCGCTGTTCAACCCTGCAATCATTGCTTCGTATTCTGCCTCATTGTTCGTTGCTTTGAAATCCAGGGTGAAGTCCTGCTCTATGACCAGACCCTCTGGTGACTGGAGGACTATTCCTGCGCCAGCTCTCTTAGAGGTGGAGGATCCGTCGACAAAGATTTTCCACGCCGAGGTGGGAGACGAATCAACCTCAGTTTCTACTGGCTAGTGCCATGTGCCCCCCAGTGCCGTGCCGAGCTGGGTCGGAGCCGGGTTGGGGGAGACGAATTCGACAATAAAGTCTGCCAGAATCTGGGCTTTGATCGCAGGTCGGGGACGGTACTGTATATCATATTGCCCCAGCTCAACTGCCCACTTTGATATTCGTCCTGAAAAGTCAGCTTTCTTGAACACTGAATGGAGCGGGTGCTCCGTGATCACCACTATAGTGTGGGATTGGAAATAATGGGAGAGCTTACGGGAGGCACTGACGAGAGCCAACGCAAGCTTCTCCAATAGAAGGTACCTGGTCTCGGCATCGAGCAGGGTCTTGCTCGTATAATAAATTGGCTTTTGAATTCCCTCGTCTTCCCTGATGAGGACGGAGCTCACCGCGTGATCCGAGACCGCGAGGTACAAATACAGAATCTCACCCAAAGTTGGGGTGGAGAGCAAGGGTGGTGACATTAAATAGGTTTTGAGTGCGGCCAATGCCTGGTCGCACTCGGGGGTCCACTGGAATTTCAGATTTTTCTTTAGAAGCTGAAAGAAAGGCCTGCACTTATCTGATGACCGGCTGATGAAGCGATTGAGTGCGGCAGCCATTCCTGTGAGCTTCTGAACTTCCTTCGTGGTAGAGGGGCTCTGAATGCCCTGAATTGCAGTGATCTGGTCCGTATTAGCCTCTATCCCCCTCCGCGTTACCAAGCTGCCGAGGAACTTGCCGGAGGCTACGCCGAAGGCACATTTGGAAGCGTTTAGCTTGAGCTTGTATGTGCGAAGGATGTCAAAGATTTGGCCAAGATCCGCCAGATGATCGCCGGAGTGCACTGATTTGACGACCATGTCGTCGATGTATACCTCAACCGTCCGGCCGAGCTGAGCATGGAACATTTTTGTGACGAGATGCTGATAGGTCGCCCCCGCGTTCTTCAGTCCGAAGGGCATCACCTTGTAGCAGTAAGTGCCGCGGGGGGTTATGAATGACGTTTTCTCCTCGTCTGGCTCGTAGAGTGGGATCTGGTGGTAGCCTCTGTAGGCGTCGAGGAAGCTCATTCGGTCGTGACCGGCGGTGGCGTCGATCAGTTGGTCAATCTTTGGAAGGGGGAAGCTATCTTTAGGGCAAGCCCTGTTCAAGTCTGTGAAGTCCACGCACACCCTCCACTTTCCAGTTTTCTTCTTGACCACCACCGTGTTGGCCAGCTAGACCGGGTACTGGACTTCCCGGATGGCTCCTGCCTTCAGCAGGTTGTCGATTTCTTCGACGACCGCATCTGTCTGCTGCAACCCTGTCCTTCGGGCCCTCTGCACTACCGGTTTGTGGTCGGGGTCCACATTCAGCTTGTGGCACATGACCTCAGGGTCGACCCCTGGCATTTCGCTTGGGCTCCAAGCGAAGACGTCGACGTTCTCCATTAGGAACCGAGAGAGTTCGGCCCTCTCATTGTCTGACAGCTGGGTGCCAATCAGGAAGAACCTGTCTGGATCTTCTGAGCTCAGCCTGACCTCGGCCAGGTCCTCAATGCTCTTCTTCTCGGGATCACGGCCGATTTCATCCAGGCCCTTCTCGAATTCGGCAAGGTTGACGCGCTCTGGTTCCTTCACTGCTGGGACTAGCGGCCAGCATGCACTGCCTGGCCTGCTGCTGATCTCCCCCCACTGTAACCACTTCCCACTTGCCCTCCTTGTTCTCAAGGACGAACTTTAGCGTCTGGTGGAGGGAAGAAGGGACTGCTTCTAACTTGTGGAGCCACGTTCTGCCCAGAATGACGTTGTAGGGAGAAGGGGCGTCCACGACCAGAAAGTCTGCCGACACAGAGGCTCCGCCAACTCGGGTCTCAAGGGTGATCCTACCCTTGGGGTAGACTGGCGTGGCGGACAAACCCTAGCAGGGGTGCACGGACCTCCGTGAGGTCTGCTTCTGAGAGGTTCATCTTTTTGAAGCAGTCGTAGTAGAGGACCTCGGAGGAGCTGCCGGAGTCGACGAGGGTCCTCTTCACTGTGAAGTCTCTCAGCTTCATTGTGAGGAGCAAGGGGTCGTTGTGAGGGAGCTGGATTCCCTCCAGGTCTCTGTCTGAGAACGAAATGGCGGGTCTGTCGCGGCGAGCCCTCTTGGACGACGGGGCGAGCTCGGCTTCATTACTTCTTTCCCGTGTGAAGCCCGCCTGGCTTCGACACGGGCCTGGGAGCTGCCCCGGGGACGAGGAAGCGGGAGCTGAAGACGCCAGATGGATCACGTTAATGATCTTCTCCGAATCTTCACTGTCTGGAGCCTGGGCTGCGCTCTGGTGAATCCGGCCCTCGCTGCCGCCGGCATCACCTGTCTTGACGAATTCTGGAATGTGGCCCTCTTCGGCCAGCTTCTCCAGGTACCACTGCAAAGTCTTGCAGTCCTCAGTCTTGTGCCCGTTACCCCTATGGAAGGAGCAGTAGAGCTTGCTTCGGCTGCCGGCGGTGGGCTCATTCCTCAAGGGCTGGGGGTACTTGAAGAATGGCTTGGATCTGATCTTGGTCAGGATGCGGAAGATCGGCTCCTTGAAGACGACGTTGACGCTCTGACTGGCGCCGGAGGGAGGTCTGGGCTTCCAGGGGCCCCCAGACCTGGACGACGCAGGCTTCGCCGAACTGGAGACCCAGGCCTGCTTGGTCTCCTGCTTCTGGAAGGGCCTCCCACCTCTCTGCCGAGGCTGGCTGCTCTTCTGGTCGGGCTCCGGATGCCCGTCCTGATCCCGGGCTCGGATCTCGTCTTCTTCCTGGGCGATAGAACGCTTTACCCGGGACATTACTCTGCATGGATTCTGGGGGGTTCCCGGCCAAGTCCTTCGCAAGTCGTACAGGGATCAGGGCATGTTGGAAGGCGTAGATCGCTATCTCCTCCCTAGTGCCCTCGATCTGGCTGTAGACCGCCCAGAATCGCTGGGCGTAGATGGCGAGGGTCCACCCCGTTTCATCTTCAGGGCGAGGAGGTCCCCTTCTTTCTTGGGGACGACGCTGTAGGCTTGGAACTTCTTCAGGAGGAAAGCTGGAGCTCCTTCCAACTCGAAATGGACTTCTCCGGGAGGAGAACAGAACCACTTCAGGGGGAGGTCACCCAAACTGGAGGAGAAGATTTTGCAGTTCAGGTGACCCTCATTCCCCCAGATGGACATCTTCTGGAGAAGTGTCGAAGGTGGGCGGATGGGTCGGACAGTCCGTCGTAGGGGACGAACCGCGGGACGGAGAACTTTCTAGGCAAGGGGGTGCGCTCAATGTCTTTCGTGAAGGGTGAGCCCCCCAGATCAGTGTGACCACAGATCTGCTTCTGATCCCGAACGTCCAAGTTGTGCTGGAGAGCCAATTTGACGCGTTTGTCAAATTGCTCCTGCTCATCATCCTTCTCAGGGGTCTGAGCTCTGGGCTTTCGCTTGGAGTGGTTCGGAGGCATAGCTTCTGGGAGATTGAGGTTGAGAAGGTTGGGAAGGCTGGGATATTACTTCCCCACGGACGGCGCCAATTGTAGGTGCAGAAAATAGACGACCCACAATAAGGAGGTGCCTTAGAGGACTTATCCGAAATGATGGTGACTGGGGATGAGTGGATACCGTCCGAAAGCCTGAAAGAGACAAACACACGGTCAGAGGACCCTGGCCTGGGCGGCGCAAGGCTCTCCGATGCCAAAGTCAGTGGATGAACTAGAATAATGGATGGAGAGGAGGAAGAGAGGCAGAGTAACGGCTCTGAGAGTAAAATTGTCCGTACCTTGTATGTGGAATGAGGCTCTATTTATAGACGCCTGGTGGTGTTGGACGATATCTTGGGTGATATCTTGGGCGTGGGGTCAGTGACTTGATAGGGAAGGCATGATCAGCCCACTTTGCCATTAATGCGGTCCAATCCAGCCCATTCTGCATTAAATGCGCGTCGGATCAGCCCACGTCGCATTTAATGCACGTCTTGTTGGGCCAGATCGTGCTGGACGCCTTTGGCGGTAGGGATATCATTGGATCTGCCCTTGGGCCTTGCCCTGATGTGGCCTCAGCCGCTGGATGCCGCCACGTCAGTGATCTGGCGAAGATTGTGAATGGTTGGTTGTCACGTCTGTCTTACCGGCTCGCGTCCCTATTCCCTCACGTGCCTGATGACGTGGGGGACGAGGGCGTGAGTAGAAGTTCTTTCTTACCTCGGCTTCCGTCCCGGCTCCTTTGGCCGAGGTGGAGCTCTTTCTGCCGAGGTGGGCACATGGAGTAGCCCAGCTCGGCGTTAGTGGTTTGAGGCTTGCTCGACTTCGGCTGAAGGGCCTGTCCTGGTAGCCGAGGTGAAACTGATGCCACGTGGATGGCACGCGGGAGGCACGTGAGGGCGTTGAGTCTCATCTGACGGCTGTGATTAGCGTAATCCTGGTGCTTAGGAAATCTCCCCACACAATAATGTATTTGAAATCTGGTGGAACTTAAAAGAGTTTTGAGTTGGAAGATTCCAGACATTAAACTGTCTTTAAAGAAAGCATATGCCCGTCCATTGTTGACGAGTAAAGAAGAACTTCAAGTACAACCGTCCCAAAGACTGAGGAACCAGGCATGGGATGGGTACTCTTTGTAGTTGAGGCATTCACAGTAACCTTTTGTAAAATTCTTCCTCTCTTCCCATTACCTTCAACTCCTAATCAAAAGACATCCACCATGCTATTGGTCATTTTGCCTTCCGGACAGGATTTGCAGACAGGCATTGGTTCTACCACTAAGGATGGCAAGATACCATGTTTCACTAGCCTGTCAATCCTATTTAGGTTTATATGAACTAGCCTCTGGGTGCCAAAGTTTGTTGGATTAGATAAAGGTGACTACCTCTTTTAATGATGGTCTATTATCAGTGTCATGCATCTCATACATTGTGGGAGTTAACAAATAAAATCCATTGATTACCTTGTCAGAATATATAAGAGTACGCCTTTTTAAGACAATTTAATTACCAAAAGTAACTGAATAACTCTTATTCATCATACTAAAATTAAAATTCTGTCTTAAACGGTACATATAATGTATCTGACAAATCAACTTAATATCTGAAAATAACTAAGTTACTACTCCTACTGACACTGCTCTGCCTTGGCTTCCGATCCCAGGTTAATACTGATTTCCCCGTCATTAATCCTCCTGGTTACCTGTAACTCCTACAACATATTACTGATATAATTAGTTGTACCAAAATCTACAAACCAAGATTCTGAAGTACTAGTTGAAAAAAAACTATCTTCAGAAATAAATGACTCAATCATACCTGAGGTCTTTTCCTTTGAAGAAATCGTGGACAATTCCTCCTCCAATGTCCTGTCATACCACAGTGGAAACACTTTCCCTTGCTCCCGTACCCTTGACCTTGGCCATACCACTAGTGGAACCATACTCCACCTTAGGACCTTTGATGACTGATTTCTTCTTGCTATCCCGGTCTTTGCCTTTCGGCTTAGACTTAGCAAATGACTTTTCTGTCATGAGGGTAGTTGGTCTTCTCTTCATGATTTCCTCAAAACACTACCAGCTGGCGAGACAGCTCAGCTATGGTCATTTCTAATTTACTATAATTGATCTC